>JAQMYF010028965.1:0-2500 GCA_030014195.1 Neosilurus mollespiculum
TTATAGTTACTAATATAGTAGTTCAGATACACTGTCTGCCAGTAACAGACACAATCTGACGCCTGAAAGGATTCACTTAATCCTCACAGAATAATCTGCAACAAAAGGACAATTTCTGGATGCATCATGAAGATTGGGTTCATTTTGTATGTATGTTTATTGTTTAATACACACAATCGTACACTACTCTGTACTACAGTCATTTATATGAGTAAATTAGTTAATATTATTTACAAATATAGTAAATTATAGATAAGTAGTTAATAACTACTTATCTATAATTTACTATATTGGTAAATAATATTAACTCATTTAGTCCATAGTTTCAAAATGTGGCCAGCTTTAATATTTCTATTTCTTGAGATATATATCCAATACAAATTAGATAATCTGCAGTACCCAGAGGAAACCCACACATGCACAGGGTGAGCATGCAAACTCCACACAGAAACGACTTCGCTATATGTAGCCCTATTTTATAATCATTTAATGTAAACAGTCATTCATTGATTGGAGTATGAGGGGCAGTGGTAGGGTGCCAGCTTACTGATTTGAAGGTCGGGAGTTCAAACCCCACTATCACCAAGTTGTCACTGCTGTCCCCCCAGTGCAGCTAACTGGGTTATCAAAGGCCAGCCATGTCTTTCACTGTCTCTGGTGAGAGGCATGTAAAAGAACCATTGCTGACTTTCGTCCAGAGTAGGCCATTGAGTTGCCGTCAGCGTGTTTCTTCCCTGCGATGGCCTAGCGAGCTGTCCAGGGTGTACTCTGCCCTTGCCCAAAGTCGGCTGAGGTGGGTGCCAGGCTCCCTGTGACTGTAATTAGGATTAAGCAGTTCAGAAAATTAAAGATGAATGAATGATCAAAGTATGACAATACATAAAAAGATGTTAGAGCTCTTTTCAAAATACTGATTATTAGGCAAAAACATTTGTTGCAAAAAAGTTCAGCACGTCTGCACTGTCAGACAGTGTGTTTCACTTCTCTATGGCAGCATCAGCTTCCTGGATGAAGAAACCTACTGCTTACCAAAGTGTGCACAAAATGTGTAAGACTCACTCATGAGCATTTTGTTAGCCATGGGGTCACAATAACAGGGCAAGCAAGCTCATAAAAAGGTACTTCACTGGATTCTTTGAGGGTATATTGGACAGTTTAAAGTGTACCTGTCATGAATTTGTATTACTACCTCTTTAAAACAATGACGTATGACATCAGTAGTTCTGCTAGGCAATGTCAGTCCTTGCTTCTTGTCAAGTATATGCGAGTGCTGCCACAATACTATTACTACTAGGCATGTGCAATGACATGTTTCCTTCTTCATTGGCTGTTCCAGCCCTGGTAGTGACGCGAATTCATTGTTTTGTCCTATTGGCTGAGCTGCATGCAGCAGACACCAGTCTAAAATAACACATTATCGGCCAGTGCTGAGCTGTGTCTCCAGGAAAATGGCAGAGTGCAAATCCTTCAGCTGCACAAACAACAACCACAGAAATCGCAGAAAACATAACATCAGCACAGGACGTACTCATCCGTTCATTTTCTGAACCGCTTAATCCTAATTAGGGTTGCGGGGAGCTTGGCACCCATCTCAGCCGACTCTGGGCGAGGGCAGAGTACACCCTGGACATCTCACCAGGCCATCGCAGGGCAGAAACATGCTGACGACAATGCAGCTGACGACTGACGACTTGCCTCACACCAAAGAGAGTGAGAGACATGGCTGGAATTGGAAAACCCAGTTAGCTACACTGGGGGGACTGCAGTGACAAGCCATTGATAATGGGGCTTGAACCCACAACCTTCAGTAATCCAGCACAATACCACCGGGCCACCCCTGCCCCAGGCCGTACTCTGAAAATGTTTCCTTTTAGATGCAATTCATTAGCCTGCGAAGACAACTTCAACCAAACCTGCTATCTGCGTGACCTCCAGTCAGAACTACTTGGCAAGAAGCCCAAGATTTTATTTCTAAAACCGGACACTGTTCCTATGGAATTCCTTCATAAAAAGTCAAAGAATGATTACACAGGGCCTCGCCAAAAGGAACCAGTAAAAGGTAAGAGCCTTTAGTATAAGGGCAAGTTTATCACATAAAATGTCGCTGAATGCTTGTTACTTGTACTGGACACCCCGGCCAAACAAGTTCACATTACTTCCGGGAAAAAATGGTTGTTCCGCATTAGTTCACAGTGGCCATGTAGTCATGTATAGCATTGCCACACCAGCAATGGCAATGGAAGGCACAGTGAAGGGGCGCCAACCCTGTAAGTCATGAAAAGAGTTTATTGGGAAGGACCTATAGGAGTGGGGCATTCCTCCTGAGGACGCTCTAGATTAGAACGCGTGGAAAAGAACTCTATGGTCTATGCGCTACCATGTGCCATCTGACACACCTGTGGTGTAAAAGACATAAAGCCAGATAGTGAGTGAGTAAAACACTTGGGATTCTGGGAAGCAGTCACAGGGTTCTACAATGAATATTTTACAGGGACAACTC
>JAQMYF010028965.1:10000-14942 GCA_030014195.1 Neosilurus mollespiculum
TTTTTTTTACCAATATCTTGAACTGGTGATGAGAAAACTGAACCACTCCATAAAGTCTTCTCCAGCACATCTCAAAGGCTTCCAGTAGGGTTAAGGTCAGGACTCTGGGGTGCCAATACATATGTGAAAATGATTCCTCATGCTCTCTTTCATTATATGAGTCCCCATTTTATATCCGTGCCGTCAGAGAAGAAAAAGTCCATTGATGTAATAACCTGCTCATTCAGTACATTCAGGTCATCAGCTGACTTCATTTCATTGCCATATTAATGTTGCTGAGCCTTGACCTGAACAACTGGAGCAACAATGCCCTGGAGATTACGTTCCAGCAAAATATTATAGGGCATGACTTTTTTTTGGGTGGGTAGTGTTATTGTGTTATAGTTTTTAATATGAACTCGTCCGAGAGTGTATGTTTTTTGACTGTCTCTTTCTCATTGCATGTCTCTTTCTCTATAAGTTTAACTTTCTCTCTTTTTGCCTGTCACTTCCCTTTTCCTCCCTGTTTCTCTTTTCCCCTCCTCTCCTTCGCTCATCACCATTTCAAACAAAAATGTTGTGCAAGTATAAAAATCAGAGCTAAGGGTGGTGTAATGGTTAGGATGCTGGGCTCATGATCAAGAGGTTGTCGGTTCAAATCTCGGTTAGACCCCCACCGTGTTAATACCCATGGGCAAGGTCTCTACCACAAGTGTGACTCTGTCCTCCCAGCAGTATAAATGGGCTACCAGTAAAAAATTCTAGACTAGCATCCCATCCAGCTCTGATGAGCCAGTAAGCTCGGGTGTAATAATCCCAACAGGCTTTAGTATAAGAATCACGCTGTTGCCGAAAGTAGGAAAACAAGCCAAAAAAAAATCCTCTCTGTTGTTTTCTTCTACATGAAACCATAGAAACAAGTCAATGTGTCCGAAAGTATTCAGGACATTAAACATGTAGAGAAATGCTGAAGACCCTTCAGTGGGACAAAAACCAACTTGTTTCAGTGTGACATCTTTCACAGCGGGTGGCAGGTTGGTGTAGTGGTTAGAACAGCAAGAACATCCTGAATTCCGGAAAATATTGGTATACAACGGAGAACATCGGAGGACATTGTAGAATTTTGGGGGAACTTCATGGAAGAGTAAGATATTTTGGGATTGTTGATAAACTTGGTGTTTTTTGTGTGTTGGGAGTACACTGGTGAAACATAGGGAAAAATCAGAGTAACATCAGTAGTGATCGGTGTAACATTGGTATAAAATTTGGGAAAAATGGGAGCCACATCCGCAGATATTCCGGTCCAACTTGCAGTATATTGGTACAATGTTGATACAATATCGAAGACACATCAAAACACCATCAGTACAAATCTGAGTGACATCCATGTAAATCATAATAACACATAATCACATCTGGTAACAATCAGAGAACATCGGTAGGTATCAGAACAAAACTGGCTGAAGCATCAAAATAACATCGGAATACGATCGGCTTAGATTGGTATGGTGTGCGTGCACCTTTAGGATAATTTGCTGTTTCAAATTGCCCTTAGGTGAGTGTGTGAAAGGTTGTATGTGTGTTGCCCTGTGATGGTCTAGCGAACTGTTCAGAGTGTACCCTGCGTTCTCCCACAATTGGCTAAGATAGGCTCCAGCCTCCCTGCAACCCTAATGGAATTAAGAATTTTGGCAAATGAGTGATGGAGTTAGAGTCCTTCACAGCCAGCAGTGCACTGAGTTAGAAGCTGCTCCTTTAAAATCAGCGACGTTTTCACTGATCAGATCGGTATTTTGGGGTTATTTACAGCATCCTTTTCAATTTTTTAATTTTAGATTTTAATTCCATATAAGACTAAAGTAGCAGTCCAAGTGTTTACTGACTTCGGGAACAAGTAAATATTGTTAAAAGTGGACTCAGCCATAGCCCTCTAGTTTATCAAAACAATGTACTGAGAAACTGACCTCAATAAATTCTTATTTTATGAGTGTTTCCATATGAGGTGGTGCAGCATACGTAGCTAACTCTCAACTCCACTGCTCCTGATTCAATCCTGAACATGGATAACTTGCATGTGAGAGTTGTGTGTGTGTCATGTTCTCTGGTTTCCCAGAAATTAGCAATAACATGCCAGTGGATAAATTGTATGTATGTATTGCAACATATACCCACCTGATGCTCAGTGTTGGGCAGTAAAGCTGCATTTACACATTAAGCTACAATCGGCATTGCCTGAAAAGAGACGCAAATTGCTTCACCTTTCAACTCTCGTTGCCTAGGTAACCCTATCACATATTTCCTGGTTCAAAATCTTTCCAAGTAAAATTGTGAGCAGCACCGTGTTTCCCTACTGCATGTTTGTGAGAGCTTTTATTGTCACTATCTTGTATTGTTTGAGTTTATTTTAACTCATATTATAATCATATATAGATAATGATGATTATTATTATTATTATTGTTATTATTGTCACACAGTGAGTATACAACGGAGACTCTTGTGCATCATGAACCGGGAACAGTTGTCTCTTCTCACCATCTCAAAATCCTCCTAGGTTTACCCAATGATACAAGCCTGGTATCATCACGGTAGGGATCCTAGGTTTGTGCAGGAGCTCCGTTTCGACGGAGTACACTTTCAGCAGTACCTTATTCTGAACTGTACAGTTTTTAAATACTGATTTATTTATTTTTATTAAAACATATATTTTAACATGATTCAGTAGGAAAAGACATTAGCAAAACCATGTACTCGAGTTACTACACAACACATAATGTATATTTTATGTAGCTGTAAATAAACTTGTATATAAATATAAACTCACAGGAAATACCGACTGTTTGAAAAATATTTACCCAGGCATCACGTATCAGGTTATGATCCTTATAAAATTTCTGTGTGCGGTCATAAAGTACAGGATATTTATACATGGCTATAATAAGCTCCTCTTCCATGTTGATGTGAGCAGGACATTTAAAGTCGTGTTTATGGTTTCCACACAGAAACATTATGTGGATGTACGTGTTTGGAAGCATTTGTCAATCAACAGTATCTTTAAGCTCTGATTGGTAATTGCTCGACTCATGTTGTCTGTAAGTCCATCTCAGTTGAACTCCGCACCGGCACACTTCGTGTCACGTAAGAAAATTTCGCCTTTTGTAGTAATAAAGGTGCAGTGTGGAGTGTGCATGATTTCTCTGTGTTGTGTGGGTTTCCTCTGGGTACTCCAGTTTTCTCCTACAGTCCAAAGACATGCACATTAAGCTCACTGGTTGTTCGAAGTTGCCCCAGTTGTGAGTGTAAAAGGTTTCGTGTGTGTGTTACCCAACGATGGTCTAGCGAGTTGTTCAGGGTGTACCCTGCTTTTACCCACAATCGGCTGAGATAGGCTCCAGCCTCCCTGTGACCCTAATGGAATTACGAGTTTTGCCAAATGAGGGATTGAGTGAAAGTCTTTCACAGCCAGCAGTGCACTCTAAATAATTACAAACTGCTCCTTTAAAATCAGCGAAGTTTTCACTGATCATATTGGTATTTTTGGGTTATTTACAGCATCCTTTTAAATTATTTTGGATTTTAATTCCATATAAGACTAAAGTAGAAGTGCAAGTGTTTACTGACTTTGGAAACGAGTAAATATTGGTAAAAGTGGACTCGGCCATAGCCCTCTAGTTTATCAAAACAATGTACTGAGAAACTGCCCTCAATAAATTTTTATAATTTTCTCAGTTTTATGAGTGTTTTCATATGAGGTGGTGCAGCATACGTAGCCAACTCTCAACTCCAACAGGTCCTGGGTTCGATTCCCGGGCTTGGGGTGTTTCCATGTGGAGTTTGCATGTTCGCTCCACGCTTGCGTGGGTTTCCTTCGGGTACTTTGGTTTCCCCCCACAGTCCAAATACATGCACAATAGGCTAATTGGCTGTTCCAGATTGCCCTTAGGTGTGCGTGTGAGTGTGAAAGGTTGTTTGTATTGTCCCTGCGATGGCCTGATGAGCTGTTCAGGATCCAGAGTCGGCTGAGATGGGTGCCAGCCTCCCTGTAACCCTCATTAGGATCGGCTTTGAAAATGAATGAATGAATGTAAGCAGTGAGCCAGCAGAATCAGAGGGCTGAGGGCACGGCTAGCTCTCGTCTGCACACACCACTGTTCTAGATATAGAGCAGGAAGGGCAAACTGCCCCTTTTATTCGCGGCAATAGCCTGGTGTCCTGTCCAGTGCAGCGTTTAATAAACATCAATCCACGTAGTTTAGTGGTATAATGGTTAGCACATCCGCCTCACAGCAAGAGTTCCAGGCTCGGCAAGCACGTTCCTGCATGGAGTTTGCATGTTCTCCCCTTGCTTCTGTGGGTTTCCTAGGCTAAATTTTAGACATGCTAGGCAAAATGGAGGTTACAAATTTCCCCTGGGTATGAGTGTGAGTGTGAATGGTTGTCTGTGTGTGTTGGCCCTGTGATGGTCTGAAGAGCTATTCAGGGTGTACCCTACCTCCACCCAGTGTCGGCTGAGATAGGTTCCAACCTTCCCGTGACTTTAAGCGGTTTAGCAAATGAGTGAGTGAGTTTACTCTCCTCTGGGTGTATCTGGAGAAGCTTTCGTGCATTCCAGGTGATGATTCTTGGCCAGATATACACAACCAGGAACCTGCAACATATTTCCTTATTGAGATATTGGTCACCCTGAAAGGTCAATGAACTGGTTTCCCACTCCAGTACCGTGACACAGAGATCTATTTTTAAAGCATTGTAGCTTGTCCACTGACACTGTTCATGCACTTTACTTGGAACAAATAAATAAGCAAAGTTGTTTTCAATGGATTTTGTCTTTTTATAATTTGCCATCCCCTCCTCGAATTGCCACCTTATCATGGTGGAGGAGTTTGCTTGTCCTAATGATCCTGGGAGCTATGTTGTCGGGGGCATTATGCCCCTGGTAGGGTCACCCAAGGCAAACAGGTCCTA
>JAQMYF010029091.1:0-14936 GCA_030014195.1 Neosilurus mollespiculum
CCGGGAGGCCCCCCAGGGCAAGACAGGCCAGTAGCAGCCGCCCCCCACGACTGGGCCACCCAGTGACTGCAGCCAACCGACCCTAGAAGGCACCCGCCCACCACACGCCCAGGGGGAAGAAGAGGAGAGAGAGGAGGACAGCGGGAGAGCCCAGACCCACCCCATGCCACCCCCAGGTAAACAAGTGCACACTGTCCCTCCCACCCCACACACACACACACCTCCCCGCACTCCCCTCACTCATCCCAGCACACGCCCCACACACACCCACACGCACAGCACCAACTCGCACCCCACAATCACCTCCTATCCTAAGCCACCGTGCCACACCCAGGACCCAGGGCGGCAACCAGACACCAGGGCATGCGCTAACCCGCCCTATGGTAGCACATCCGGACAGACCCAGACCCCGGGTACATAAGGACCCCACCACCTCGACGAGCGGGGGGCCAGCAGTTTTAAAGTAAACGAAAATTATATGTAAAAAAAAAAACATTATGTCACTGTTACAATTTGATTCACACATTACTTTGATGTTCTTTGACATAGCAAAGTTTATTTCCCACTTAGTTAGAGCATAGCCCAAAGGCCTACAAGTGCAGTTTTGCATCAGTTTAGGTTATGGCTCATGGTAAATTTAGAGTTGTTCAGTGTTGTTCACTGTGGTCCAAGGCCTGCTCACTCTTCTTTTCTACATTACCTCTCTTTTCCTTTATCTTCTACATGTTTTATTCTCACCTGCTTCTCATCCTAATGTCTGTTTTCTTCTAAGCCAGAGACAGAGACGTGTGATGGTTGAGAGATGAAACAGAAACAAATGAGACACTGTGTGTTGTTGCTAATGCTGCTGCTTAGCGACAGTGAAATTGCACATTTTGTCTCACGTTTTGGATTTGCCTGTAAGCTTACATCAAAAAGCTTTTGCTTGCCTCCATTTGTGTCCGTATCTGCCACCTGGCCAACAAAATCCACCCAGTGTTTAAGCTGCACTGGAAATGGAAATAAATCTTCTAGTCAATTTTGCCAAATAACTGAAACTACAGAATTTATGAAGAATTCAAATTTGTCTTTAAATAATTTATTTTCTCTGTTCGTCATCTTTTTTCCCGTTTGCACAGTGAATTATAACAGTAAACCAGATATGGCTATGAAAAAAAATCAGAGATTATGTTGTTCCTTGTCTTTTACTGTGGTTGTTTGTGCCTGACAGATTTGAATGGGAAATCTGATCATCGAGGCTACTTTTTGTTCATTTGCATGGATCATCAGGTACCAGGTACATGTAAGCTAAGGAGGTTTTTCTTAGTGTAAAAGTGTATTAAACATACAATTGTTGTTTTGTATAATAACTATTAAATATGTTAAGAATATTGAAAACGGTGTGTTTTATTATCTCTGGTAAAATCATTATGAATATTATTTAAACATTTTTTTAATCAAAAGGGTAAAATTACTTTCTTTAGGGGCTGAAAGGTAATTGTAGTGAGTAAGTTTCAAAATTCAAAAGATGAAAATGCAAATTAATAAGTACTTAATTTTTATTTTTGAGTTTAGGAGAAAGTTCTGATTGGACTGAAAGTGTAATACTGGTATTTAATTGAAGGGGCATGAGAGAAGACAAGGGAATGTGTGAATGAACAGAGCCTAATAATGAGGAGATGAGGGGAAATTAAGTAACACAGCAGGTGTGAGAATTAAATAAAGTTAATCTGTGCAGCATTTGACATGGACTGTCTGTCTGATACTCTGGAGTTGGAGTTGCAGTAAGTTCTTTGTTCATTCATCGACTCTATTTATTTCAGCCGATTTTATACTTTTACTTCATGTGTATGCGCTGCTTTAAAAATTATGAAGTCGTTATAGTGAAGAGAACATCAATAGTTTAGACCGAAGCAATAGCTTAGACCAAAGAATCATGAAAACTAAAGCACCAAAGAGGAAGTTTTATATATATAAACAAAAATGTGGCAACCTGAATGAAAAAAGCCAGTAATATTGAGGTGGATGGAACCCCTGACCAGTCCAAATACGCCACCCTGTGACTTTCACCCAGAGGATATGGATACCATTTACTGATAGACCAGGCACACAGGTAAGTTACACTGTTCATGCAAACAAGGTTTCAGTACTCAGAACAATGTTTATTTTTCACAACACACTTATTACAATCTTTATAAAAAAAGGAGACCTCAAATCACTATCACCCAAACATACACACACATACAAAAAATATAAAAAATCCCCGCTGGAATTAACAAGAGGGTGGTGGACAAAGAGAGGTTGGGTATCCCCAAAAGAAGTGACCCCAAACTCACGTGAGATACTCTGAAGAGCCACACACATTCAGTGATGGAAACCCAACTGAAGATGGGCAACAGTGCATGCACTCAAAGGAGAATTGCCACCACCATACAAGGCCCAACCACCACCCAATTCAGCCCAGTGTCTAAAATAGATAAAAAAAACACATGCACAAAAACACATTAACACAATTAATACCAATTAAAGCAGGGGCACGTTGGATACCACTAGTTATTCATAGCTCTATGGGCCTCCTGCTAGGGCAACACAATAAATGTTAACACAAAGGTAAAAAAAAATACAAAAAAAACAAAATAGAACACAGTTGTGACAAAAATGCAATTTTACTCACAATGGCCTCCTGCCAGTAAACAAAAGAAAATGATAAAAAACATAAATAAACAAAATGACCAAAATGGAAGGTGAACGCGCACAAACCACATTCATACACATTAAAAACATTTACGTTAAACAGGACAAGAAAGACTAGCTATCGGGTTAGGTACACATAAGCACAGCAGTTACTATCACCCGACAGACCTAAACTACCAAGGCAGAACCCGTAGCGGAACTGGAGTGGCAGTGATGCAGCAACAACAGTTGGACAGATGAACAATGAAGCAGAAGCCCACAAAAAAAGAAAGCAGCAGCATTCCTGCTCAAGGCAGCTGTGATGGAGAGCAATATACAAAACTCCAGCCTAGTCCCAATTCAGCAGTGTTTGACAGGCATAGGATCAATAAGGCCACGACGCAAATATGGCACACAGCATCCTGAGGCCAAAGCAGTTGTTTACTGTCAAAACACAGATAACACGATTAAAAAAAACCTCATGTAACGACCAGGCAGCAGTGACTAAACATGTCTCCAGTCGCAGTCAACAAACCAGAAGCCGGAAGTTGACAATTGTTGGCAGTTTTATAGTGTGTATATAATTTATATATATTCAGTAAATGTAGAATTGATCATGCAAGGTCACTGGAAGTGATACTGTACTGTTTGACATTACAACTTCTTTACTGGTATTGCCATTGTATAGTCATTTCATCCATCATGGCTCTATTATCTACTTTCTGGCTGCTTGATGCGGTCTTTTAAATTCTGTAATGTTTAAAATTCCATTCATTAATTCATTCAAGTTAAAGTTTATATGGTTTTCACTGGAATAAAAAAATATCGAAATGCTACAAATGTGTATGTGTAAGCTTATAAATTATAAAGTAAACAGAAAACAAATGTTTTTGGTATTGAAGAGGAATGTATATTTTCAGGAGGTAACTAGAATGTTCATGAAGCTCTCAGAAAAGAAGTTTTGGAGCTGAGAAAGGAAAATGAAAATTACGAAACATGATCAGCATAAAGATGGTGAGTTTCTTGAACTTTATTTAAAAATATGTAATCTAATTTTAGTATGAACTTACTATTGGATATTAGGATTATAGTTTCAAGTTTCATTGTCATATATTGTATTATTGTAAAAGTGGAACATCACTACCAGCAATGAAATTCTTAAACTCAGAGAACCGTCAATATTGCACATAATAAACAAATATTACACATAAAGAAGCTGCATTTAAAGAAAACATTTAAATGAAATATAAAGTAAAAAAATTAAAACTATATAAATAAAGAAATAAAAATATAAACTATAAGAAGTTGAAAATATATACAAAGTAGGATAAATACAGAATACTTAAAAGAAATACTGAAGTGGCTGTAGTGCAGAGGTAGTGATGTGTGCATGTACAGTGTGCATAGTGAGTGTGCAAAATGTGTCCAAATTGTCCGGTATGTCAGCAATTCAGTAGCCTGATGGCTTGTGGGTAGAAACTGCCCCTGAATCTGCTGGTGCGAGTCTGGATGCTCCTGTACCATCTGCCCGGCAGCGGGAGCATGAAGAGTGTGTGGCTGGGATCAGAGAGGATCCACTGGGCCTTCCTCCTACAGCGCTGTGTGTAGAGGTCCTGGACGGCTGGCAGTTTGGTCCTGGTGATGCGTTGTGGTGATCAGACCACCTTCTGTAGAGCTTTGCGGTCCAGAGCATTAGAACTGCCATACCAGGTAGTGATGCAGCCAGACAGAATACTCTCGATGGTGCATCAGTAGAATTTGGTGAGTATTCTGGAGTTCATGCCAAACCTCCTCAGCCGCCAAAGAAAGAAGAGCTGTTGTCTTGCTGCTTTTGTGATCACACCCACGTGATGTGACCAGGTCAGATCCTCAGTGATGTTGATCCCCAGAAACCTGAAACAAAAGAGACACTGATACAAAGATTCCAGAGCTTCATGACAAGCCTGGATGGAATTATGGTGTTAAATGCTGTTGTCAATAAACAGCATCCGCACATAAGTGTTCTTGTGGTCCAAGTGTGAGAGAGCAGTGTGCAGAGCCAGCACTATTGCTATTGTCTGTGGATCTGTTTGACCTGTAGGTGTACTTGAACTGAAATGGGTCGAGTGTAGCAGCCAGTAAATATGTGATGTGAGCTTTAACTATATGCTCATAGCACTTCATGATGATGGAGGTGAGTGCTACTGGGCAATAGTCATCGATGCAGCTTACATTAGGTTTCTTTGGGACAAGGATGATGCTGGTCCTCTTGAAGCATGAGGGGACTACAGACAAGAGCAGGGAAGGATTCAAAATGTTTGTGAAGACATCTGCCAGTTCCAGAGCACATGCTTTGTGAACCCAGCCTGGGATGTTGTCCAGTCCAGGAGCTTTCCATGTGTTTACCTTTTTAAAGTTCCTACACATCTGCTCGAGGGATCTGAAAAGGACAGCTGTCCTCCTCTGACAGAAACTCCGGCTTGCTGTGATTCTCAAAGCAAGCCTAGAAGGTGTTCAGTCCCTTCTCTCTGTACTGTCGCTTGACTGTTTTCATTACTTTTCTGAGATCCTACTGTACTCACATGAATCTGTGGATTTAAATGCAGCTGTCCTTGCTCTGAGCACAGCGCACACCTCTCCGTTGACCAATGACTTCTGTTGGGATAAGTCTGTACAGTAAGCCACGGTACGACATCATCGATGCATTTGTGTATGTATCCAATAACGTTTTCAGCGTAGTCATTCACATTATTGTTGGTGGCAGTTCGGAAAACTTCCCAGTCTGTAGTGTGGAAGTAGAGTTGCAGGATGGTCTGACTGGTCGGTCCGGTGTTGAACCAAGCGTCTGTGGTTAATTAATAATCCTAGCTTGAAAAATCAGTCATTTGCATTGTTTAGGTCTTCCACAGCTGTGAAACCAAAAGGACCAAAAGGTTGCTGGACAGATTACAAAAAAGGTTGCATGCAGGTTGATTTCTGAACTAGCAGGAAAAATGTGTGGCAGCGGGGGGAGTAAGTAGTACCTTTCCCTTGCTCTGATTAAAGCAAGTCACCCCAACTGCTCTCTGGGTGCCGCGATGTTGCAGCCCACTGCTCCAAGTGTGTGTGCTCACTGTTTATGTGTGAATGTGCTTACTTTGGATGGGTTAAATGCAAAGCCAATTTTTTTTTAATTAACAGGATGGAATCCTGTTCCAGTTCTAGGAATGATGTGAAACATTATGCTGTATCTTCTGATACTGTGGATACGCGGGAACCAACTGCAGCCTCACACTGTATATGACTGAGGCACATCATCACCAGCTCCTATCAATGGGGCTACAAGACTAATACTGCTCTCTGGGTGCTGCGATGTGGCAGCCCACTGCTCCAAGTGTGTGTGCTCACTGTTTATGTGTGAATGTGCTTACTTTGGATGGGTTAAATGCAGAGACAATTTTTTTTTAAATAACAGGATGGAATCCTGTTCCAGTTCTAGGAATGATGTGAAACATTATGCTGCATCTTCTGATACTGTGGATACGCGGAAACCAACTGCAGCCTCACACTGTATATGACTGAGGCACATCATCACCAGCTCCTACCAATAGGGCTACAAGACTAATACTGGTTTGCTCTGAATCTCAGTGGAAACAGTTGCACTATACTGTAAACTTTATATTACAGTAAATAGTGTGTTTTTAAAACATACATTATATTTGAACATAGTCCTTACAGTTATTTCTTCACTTTATATTTACCCTTATTTTCCTTTTTTTTTTTTAAAGCCTACTCAAAAGTTTTCTGTACAGTGAGTGAAGGTAAACCAGAGTCAAATTCCTTGTTTGTGTTCACAATCTTGGCCAATTAAACAGATTCTGAATAAACTGATTCTGATTCAAAAGACTCCTATTGTCCCTGTTTTTCATGACTATTTAGCTGCTGGTGTTTGTGAGTAGGACTGACAGTCAGTTTGTATTTGTATACCTAGAGAATGGATATCATGTGTAATTGAGTGTGTCTGCAGTGTTGCCAAACTGTCCAGCGCATGGTTAAAATCCAGCTGCCTTAATCAACTGGAGCAAGGACTGGGTTATTTAGGCCAACATCATGCTTGTGCAATACATCCTAGTGAGCAGGAACTACTTTATGCCCATAAAATACCAGTAATTCCTTTTGGACAGACTTTGTGTTCGTCCATCATTGTTGATGATGACCATTGTTGATGGGCAGGGTCGGTGGCTTATCAAGCCAATCTGCTCCTGGAAGTCTTTTCCACATGTGAGGTACACATGGATAGATCCTATGCTTGGGGTGTTGGTGGCACTGGCCTTGCATGCAGCATGTTTTTTTCTCAGCAGTGGAGTCTCACTTCTTCACCTGCTCTGGCTCCTGTTGTGGTCTTGCTCTGCCAGATGGATCGGTCCCCGGCCTGTGACTCCCAGGAGTCGACACTGACTTCAAAGTCTTTAAGGGAGACCTTCAGGCAGACTCTGTAGTGCTTTTTCTGCCCTCCAACAGTGCACATGCCCTCACAGAGTTGTCCATAGAGGAGCTGCTTGGGCGGTCAGCTGTCTGCCATGTGCCACACATGTCCTGCCCATCTGATCTGGGCTTTTCTTAGGAGAGTGTAGATGCTTGGTATGCTGGCTTGCCTCAGGACTTCTGTATCAGGAATCTTGTCCTGCCACCTGATGTGGAGGAGTCTGCGAAGACAGCTCTTGTGGAAGTGATTGAGCTGTTTAGTGTGTCTACTGTACACGGTCCAGGTTTCGCAGGCATAATGGAGCGTGGTGAGTACCACAGTGTGATAGACTTTTAGCTTTATGGTGAGGCTGATTTCTCTGTGGTCCCATATGTTATCCCAAAGTCTCCCAAAGGCAGCGCTTGCTTTCAAGATCCTGTTGTTCATCTCGATGTCTATGTTGACAACTCTTGAGAGTGTGCTACCCAGGTAGTTGAAGCATTCAACAGATTGAAGCTTCTGGTCCTTCACCATGATGTGCAGTTCGTGGTATGGTTGTCCGGGGGCAGGTTAGAACGTGACTTCCGACTTCTTGGTGCTGATTGTGAGGCTGAAGTTGTCATAGGCTGAGGAAAAGCAGTCCATCTCCTTCTGCATTTTCCTCTCTGTGCTCGCATTCAGGGTACAGTCATCAGCATAGAGGAAGTCTATGATAACAGTCTCCTTCACCTTTGTGACTGCTTGAAGACGCCTTGCATTGAACAGTATACCGTCAATCCTGTTCCTGATGCGGATGCCACCATCACAGTTGCTGAAAGCATCTGTAAGGAGACAGCCGGACTCCAGGCCTGCTGTTTCCTCACCAGCCAGCAGAGGGCGGCACACCACCAACACCCTCCCCTCCAGTAGGGGGAGAGGAGCCGCACCTGCTGGCAATTAACCACTAGGCACAAAGCCTATTTAAGGAGCCAGCACTGTTTAGAAGGTGCTGGGTCTTTGTATGTGTGAAGTCACACGTTTCACAGCCGGTATTTGGTATTTCTTTCCCTGGGTTTCATGTGACCAGGTGCTGTATTTATGTTCTGTTAAAGGTAAAAAGAAATAAGATAAGAAAGAAAAAAAAAAAGAATATTAAAGATAAAAGAATAAAAGGTTTCTGTTGAGAGAGTGGGGACTCCAGCTGTTACCTGCTATTTTTAGGCAAGGCCGGTTCTCTCTCCCGGCATCCTTGTTTCCATTTTTGCCCCGTTTGTGTTCTAGTCCCTATTTCGGGCTCAGCATTTGGGCCCTAAATAACTAAGGCAAGTGGCGACGACACTTCCGTTGTTGACACGTTACAGCATCGATCAGCATGGCAGAGAACATCATGCTGAAAAGCATGGGGTGAGAACGCAGCCTTGCTTGACGCCATTTGTCACAGGGAATTGGTCTGATGCTTCGCCATCATCCAGCATGCTGACCATCATGCTGTCATGGAACTGTTGACGGAGATGGTGTACAGGCCGCAGTGCTGCTCTTGGCATTTTTCCTGGAGTTGTCAGGCAGAAAATATCATGCCAGCAGTCCCACGGATGGCCCGAAAGCCACACTAATTCTCAGAGAGCAGGTCTCACTCAAGGTGCTGAAGCAGGCGGTTGAGCAGGACACGGGCCAGGATCTTGCTGGCTATGGACAGTAGGAAGATTCCTCTGTGATTGTCGCATGTGCAGCGATTGCCCTTTTGCTTATAGATGTGGACAATTGTGGAATCCTTGAACTCTTGCAGAACCTTGCCTTCAAACCATATGGACTAAAAGAGGTCGGTTAGCTTTTGTCGCATGACTGGGCCACCTGCTTTGTACACTCCGGCAGCGATGATCTGATCCTGAAGCATTGCTGCAGGACAGCTGCTTGAAGGCTTTCTGGACCTCTTGCTCTGAGGGCAGGTTGTCAAATTCATGGTTGATCTTGACCTGGGACAATCGTTGTTGATGGATGCTGGGCGGTTCAGCACATCATTGAAATGTTTGGCCCATCTTTCCAGTATCTGTCCCTTGTCTGTCAGCAGTGTGCTCCCATCTATGCTGAGGAGGACCGTAGACAGCTTTCAGAGCATTGCAGAATCACTTTGAGTTGTGTCTGTCTGTGTAGCTCTGGATCTTGTCTGCCTTGGTGCTGGGCCAGGAATCTTGCATCCTGCAGAGCTTGGCAGTTACAGTCTTACGCATGTTGGTGTAGGATGATTTCCTGGCAGTGGAGGGGTCGCTCTGATAGACTCTGAGTAGGCAATTCTTCTCAGTGAACTGTGAACTGAGTGAACTATGTCTCTGAAGTTGCCTGTGACTGTGGCGCTCTTCAGCTTCAGTCTTTTGGCCCTGGGGTCTCCTTTTCAGCTGGATGTGCAGGCTCATTTTGGAGATGATGAGCCGGTAGTCAGTCCAACAGTAGGCACCACACATGGCCTTGGTCACACTGACATCCTTCCTGTCCTTGGTCCTGACATGATGTAATCAATGAGATGCCTGTGCTTAGAGCGGTGGTGCATCCATGACGTCTTGTTGCAGGTGGGCATACGGAACATGGTGTTGATGATGACTAGGTGTGTGAGGCACATGTCCTGAGCAGCAGGAGCCCTTTGCTGTTGCATTTTCCTACACAATGCTTTCCTATTCCTTCCCATGTCTGGTGATCAGTCCCTACATGGGCGTTGTAGTCACTGAGAATGATGAGCTTCTCTGAGCTTGGGACAGCAGCAATGACAGCGTCAAGTTCTTCATAGAACTGCTCCTTTACATCATCAGAGTTCGGCATCATGGTGGCAAAGGCACAAATCAATGTGGCACACTTCTTGTTGCCCAGTGGGATCTGCAGGGTCAACAGGTGGTTGATGAGTCCTTCAGGCAGCTAGGCAAGCCTCTGCATGAGGTGGGACTTGACAGCAAATTCAACAACTGCCTCTCTTCACTTTTCACTGTTTCGTCTACTCCAGAAGAAGGTGTAGCCACCAACAGACTCTGTCAGTTGGCCTTTGTCTGTAAGGCGAGTCCCACTCAAGGCTGCAATGTCCACGCTGTCTCTCTGGTCTGTCTGCCTTGCTGTTGTTGAGCAGTGTTCGCACGTTCCACGTTGCAAGGATGAGCACCATAACCTTTTTCCATTTTGATGTTGACGTTCGACCGCTGAGTGGGATCCTCACCAGCCACGGTTTGCTGGCCGAGGTGAGGTGAAGCAGACTATTTTTAGGGCACCTTTTTTAGCCCCTTCCTTATGCCACGGAGGTGAGCAGTGCAATCCTAAAAAGGGCTGCTCAATTGTTCAGATAGCTATTGAACTCCACTGCTGCTTCAGTCCACTTGGCCTGAGCGACCACTTGGCTGGAGCCGCCTGTGTGCAGGGTCACAGCTGTAGCTTGACTGGATCCACACTTGCTGTTTCACCGCTTCCCCATCACCAGAGGACTTGAGGGATGGTCGAATTGGGTTTAAGTCATGACTTGTGCTTGATGGAATAAAGTGAGGGAGAGGGAGAGTTGCGCAGATCGTCAGCCTCACTCTCTAATCCCTGCCTATCTGTACCCAGTTGCAAGACATAGACAGGAATGCAGTGGATGACCAGAGCATTCTGCATGCCTTGCCTTGCTCTTCGCACTCCACAGTGCATTGTTGTTAGTCACCTCACTTCCTGTTGAACCCATAGTGGTTTCTTTTGCGCAGTCCGCTGAGTCCAGACTTCACATGCTAGGTAGGTAATGCCTTAGCTCACCAAGGGTTTAAGACACGTTGGCTACCCTCACCTGGTCCTGCCGGCCAGTCGAAGCCATTGCCCGGGGTGTGGCCGCTGCGCATGCTACAGCTTCTTGGAGCCACTGGTGAGAGCTGGATGCCACATGGGAACCGAAGCAGCCAAACCATCCCGTTGGATGCGATGTGTTCCTCTGTCAGAGGTGCTAACCCCCCCCCCCCCCCAACCCCAACACCCCAAATTCTTGGACAGACTACATATTCTGTAGAAATCATGTTCTATAAAAGCCTGCTTCAAAATTTTCTATGGAACTATTTTCTATATAACTCTTTATACAGAAATTCTATAGAACATTGCTATAGAACAGTTTTCTTTAGAATTTGGGCCCTAAAGTTCTATAGCTGAGTTCTAGAGAACCTCTACATTTTTTGATGAGAGAAGCAGTGCATAAAACTCTTTCTCAGGGTGGTAGTGCCCCTTTCTATGATATCATCACAGAGTGTGTAGGTCATGACAGACATTGGCAGGACAAAGGGACAAAGAGACAAAAGGGACCTGAGTACATACAGTCCAGCCCAGATGGAGTATGGCTAAGTGTTACATGTGACATCCCACAGCAACCTAGTAAATTTCTGCTGACTGAAAAAAAAAAAATGGAGAAACATGCTTGGTCAGATACCCCCAGCTGACTGATTTGGGTTCGAGCAAGAGTGTGCTAAGTTTTTATATAGCAGTCTAAAGGTTTATATTAGCTGTAACAAAACAAACTGTCTCAAATAATGATTCACATGGAGCACACTGGAATCAATACAGACTGGAATAGACATCAGTTAAAATTCGTGTAGAAAAATGGGCACTATAATGGAACACTGCACATGGATGCCATGGTACTATTTAAACAACAGGCATTCGCCAGCAAACAACTCATTTATCATCTTGTACTTAAGTCATAGATGACATTAAACATCAGGTAACTGTTTGTGAATTCAAAAGCCTACCACAAAACAATTGTTGTACACTAGTTTATAAAATGTTAATAAATATACAATAGAGACTGCTGTCTTTCTCACAGAACTGTGGGAGACTAGATTGGGAGTTTAAGGTGCTGGCTTACTGATCTGTAGGTCAGTGGTTCAAGCCGCACTAATACTTAGTTGTCACTGCTGTCCCCCCAGTGCAGCTAACCGGGTTATCAAAGGCCAGCCATGCCAGCAGCAAGCACCATTAGTGCTGGAAACCAATTAAAGCTCACATTTAACAGCTTGGAGCTCCACCTGCAAGGGTTTTCTATGCTCATGGTATTTCTCTCAGTAACAATGACCTGCAGAAAATCACCCCATTCATGCAACTTATCACTGTTGATGCGCTTTGCTGGGCCACTGTGGTATAACAAGAAGCAAATAAGGAAACATACACATATGACAGCTTTATATCATGCTTTTTTTTTGTTTTCGTCCATATTAAGACATAACTGGTGAGAGACTTCTTAAAGTTCTGCTGCTGAGTACACTTTAAGAGTTCAGGACAATCTCTGCTGGTAAGACTTTGAATGACACAGCACCCAAGGACATATTGACACAATGATTTACCAAGAATGTGCTAATCCAGCTTGGTTAAAGGGATGAGCAAAGGTATCTTGATGCCCTCAGTGATCTAGTCATTGACTTAGATTGACTGGTACACCAGTGCAAAAGCATTCACTGCACACTTCTGGCTTCCATGACATCTGATGTTCAAGAACCCATGCACATTGTTCACACAAGACTGTAAGTGATTGAAAGGGAATAACGTTGTTGGGAGAATCTTTGTTTTTACTGCGGGCAACCAGAGCATGCCATACTTCAGTGTCCAGCATGTATTATGCATGAAAGTCCCTTCTCTCTTCTTTTCTCCAATATAATGACAGTATCTGTAAGGATTGAGTTCTCAGTAGGTTTTTATGTTCTTGCAGCTCTTACTGACTCGGGAGCATTCACCAAATTTATTCACTAAGGCATAGCTTAGGATTTCTGGACATTGTGGCATCTCTCACATCTCTGACCTGCTCAAACAAAAATACTTGTGGTCACGGATGGAGGAGGATGTAACTTGCCATGTACACTCCTGTACAACCTGCACCACAATGATCCCTGTCTCACATCACCATTGATTTACCCACTGATCTGCTTAAGTCTCACAAATTAAATTCAGTTGTGTTAGTATAGTGCATTTTTACAACCGATAAGCATATCAGGACTGATCTCAGGACTCAGACAGCAGAAGGATCAGGATCACTGGTATCTCAGATGTGGCATGTGTACCTGAAGAAACACACACAGAAAGAAAAGAGAGAGAGAGAGAGAGAGAGAGAGAGAGAGAGAGAGGGAGAGAGAAAGAGCGAGTGAGCGAGCGAGAGAGGGATTGCTGAGTGCAAGCAGGCACATTGGCATGACTGACTATGACAGCATAACTAAAAAGAGAGAACCAGAAGAAAGAAAGACATGAGGGCATCCTGTGACATGAGGCAATCAACCACTCCACCAAACACCATCAAAATTTTAAAGAAGAAGAAAAAAAGCGCCCTGCGACGGTCTGGCGAGCTGGAGTAGGATTAAGCAGTTCAGAAAATGAAATGAATGAAAAAAAAAAGCTTTACCCCTGGAGTAGTATTTATTAATATAGGTATTAGTAAGTAGCCTGCACTGTTTGATATAAGTGGATCATAAATGATAAGAAGTTCGCTAAGATAATGTGGCTCAAGACCATTCAATGCTTTATAGGTTCAATGGTACTATTATATATTTAATATGAATTTTAGTTGGGAGCCAGTGAAATGTAGATAATATGAGGTGATGTACTCATATCTTCTGGTACTAAGGTAAGGATTCTTGATGCTGCATTCTGGACTAACTGGAGCTTGTTTATGCATCTATTAGAACATCCAGACAGTAACGCATTACAATAATCTAATCTTGAGGTAAGAAAAGAATTAACATGTTTTTACACATGCAGTAACATCATATTTTAATGAAAGAAAGAAGGTTATCTGAGTAATATTATCTACATGAACTTCAAATTAAAGACTGCACTATGTAATCACACTAGGGCCTTTTACTGCTGCACATGATGAAACCAAAACACCATCTAAATTTACTACATTATTTATTAATCAGGAAGTTTATTTCTAGGTGCTTGAACCACAAACAGCTAGAAATAGAAGCAGCTAGGAAAACTTTTCTTTCCAAAGTTGGTGCCACAAAATTGAAAGCACACAATTGTGCAGAATGTCTTCATCTGCTATTGGGTTACAATTTCCCTTAACAGACATCCGGTTTGGTGAACTATGGCGTGAGACGCAAATTTGCCTCGCCCCGCCCGATAAGTTTTCGGGAGAATACGGGAGGTGCCTCACCTTCTTAGTTCAGTGCGAGCTGCACTTCCAGAATGATCCAGCCGCCTTCGCCTCTGAACAGGCTCAGGTGGCGTTCATGATCTCCCACCTGTCAGGAAAAGCGGCGGCATGGGCCACAGCGGAATGGGCTCGAGGCGCAGCGGTATGTCAAGGTTGCCAAGTATTCAAAGAAACACTCACGCGTATGTTTGATCACTCCTCCCCGGCTCGCGATGCTTCCAGGGCGCTGCTCGGATTAAGACAAGGTTCTCGGAGGGTGATCGATTACGCCATCGGGACCAGACAGTGGCTGGAATTCCGCGGCCATGAAGGACACCTTCGTCAGTGGGCTTGGTGAGGAGATCCGGGACCACCTCACCCCTCACGAAACTCCTGCCGAGTTCGAGGATCTAGTGGACCTGGCGATCCGGATCGATAACCGGCTTCAGGAGAGGGAGTCGGATCGGCGCCGAGCCACTAGAGGGACCTTCGCGTGCCAAGAGTTTTGCCCTGGATCACCGGTGTTTTCGTCGCCTAGCGCAGAGCTAGCGCCCCCTCCTGTCCTGGAGGAGCCCATGCAGTTGGGACACGCCAAGTTGTGCCCAGAGGAGTGCCAACGCCACCAGAGGACGGGAGCGTGTTATTACTGCGGGCAAACCGGCCATTGAGCAGATTTTTGTCCGGCCAAGAGATTCGGTTCACTGGGCTTAAGGAGTGCACGGGTAAGCAGAGACACATGCACACATTTTTCTCCTCATACATTGACTGCTG
>JAQMYF010029150.1:0-14933 GCA_030014195.1 Neosilurus mollespiculum
GAGTGGGCAACCACGAAACAGGCTTGTCGGGATGAAATTGTAGTACTGTTATTTTTTCCCACATACAATATATATATTATATATATATATACACAGACACCAGATCGGTCGAGGACAGTGAGCTTTCCAAGTTTTGTACATGTTTGCTGACAGCATCACACTGTGGCCAGCAAATACCAATACCAGTGCTCTAAATGCCACTGTTTACATCCAGTGTTTTAGATGTGTTTAACGCTTCACAATGGCACAGCACTTGTACACAGCTCTCAGTACTAGGCTATTGCCATAATCTTACAGTTCACTGGGTTAAATGTCTAAGAATATGGAATATTACTGTGTATGAGTATTGATTTGAGGTAGGTTGACATTTATGAACACTTGCTCTAAAAATACTTTTTTCAAAATTCTGATGATGAAAAAAGTGTTTTTTTGGGGGGTTTTTTAGGAAACACTAAGGAAATTATTGATGGGCTCTCGCGTTTGCTCTCAACTGCACATGTTGAGTTTATCACAATACCTACATAACACTTGGACACAGCGTAAAATATCCACGGTTCAATGCTTAATTCTTTACACTTTCTTGAGAGACACTACGAGGAAACTTTAAGGTTGCACAGACAAGACAAAGAACCAGGACAAATAAGTTTTACCTTTGCAATACTGCTAACTCCTCATGAGTCAGAATGGCAAGCAGCACTTAATCCAATTTAATAATCTAATAGATAAATCAGTTACTCATTTTGGTGTATGATAATTAGGCACATCTACTGAGATGTAATATTTTCCTTTTACACACAAAACTTTCTTGGTAGAAAGCTCTAGATCACAACACACTGCCATATGGGTTTCCCTGTCTAAACGTGAATCATGCCTAATGTAATTACTTACATTACCATAACTTACCTTTTATGGCATTCGATTGCGATTACTGGCAGGAAAAAAGAAATATACTCCTGAAATCCTAGCAATTTGATTATGAATTTAGTGAATGCTCCAAAATCTCTAAAATCTTGTCATTGAACGTGAGTTTGAGATGTGAGTAAGATTTTATCAAGGTTACCAATCCCACTCTTTATTAATCCCAGCTGTAGTCAAGGTCCAACAGAATATAAGAATGCATGACTATTTTTTGGTCAGGCAGTGTATATTTAATCTGGGATTAATATAGAAAGAGATTAGTATCCTTCGATGAATTTTCACAAACTCACATTCAATGACGAGACAATGAAATTTTGAGCAGCAGGTCGGCCATCTCCAGAATGTACATAACCACCTGAGCACATCCGAGAATGTCACATGAGCTGAAAGTAACATTAATGGGCGAGGCCAGTGTTGGTTTTTAATCTCTCTCCATATTAATGCCAGTTTAAATTAAACCAAAAAAAAAAAAAAAAAAAGAACAGTTCAAAGAAAGCATTGAAAGAACAATACTGCCAGGAGATTCATGTCTATGATAAGTGCATGTAACTTTCTAACTGCAAATGTATATCACAAATATATATCACACAGTATAAAAGTTAACTTAATAACCATCTCATGAGCCAGACATAAAGGTTTGGTTATAAAGCCTGGTAGGTTTCATTACAATACATGGCCCACCAATATGTGATAGCCTTTCAACATGAGTTGCAGTTAGGCACCTGATGCTACTGGTAATCCTTCTCAGAACTTTATATCTCATATCTTGACAGACAATTCTGTAAATCATTTGTGCCTGACACATCTGAAATTGTGCTTTTCATTCATAAACTGATGAAATCTGAAGGGAATTAGTGTTTCCAGCAACACAGCATGCTGCTGAGACAAACAAATGAATGATGAATAGATGAATCCCTGTGTGAAGTCAGGAGAGTGGGGAGATTACCAAACCAACCGTGCAGCTTATTGACTCCATCCTTTTACTCCCCACAATTCATCTATAAGGTCTTGTAAGAACAGAACAAAGCTGCCTGCTGTCTCTCAGCACATACTGCTGAGATTCACAGTACTTATACACATTCACAGCACATACTAGGATACTGAGGAACATTTAGACAACTTATTCTGTCTGACTTGTGACTCATTATACAATGTTCATGCAATTTTTGTGCAGTGGAGCACAAAAATGGGACAAGGCACCTAAACTCTCAGCTAATAAACAATCGAAACATATGGCTTATTGTGAAGAGAAGCTAGAGGTTGATTTCAAAAAGATCGCATAGGCTCTTGAACTTTTTGGACAGCAATAATATGGGAATCAAACAAAAAATCAGAAATTCACCCATTACCCAGTATGATCTGAAAGCAGAGTCCTCTGGATTTTATAGCTTTCAGAAACTTCCTGCATGTGGAATTTGCATACTAGAATACTTTATATTCTTTCAGATGCCCGGCTGTCCCAAGCTTACTCTACGCTTGAGAGGTCAGAGGTGGCATGCTGTGAAAGGTTTTCACTCTTCTGTTCCTGTTATAAATTCTCCAATAAACACTGACCCAAATGATTCTCTCTCTCTCTCTCTCTCTCTCTCTCCGCTAAGATGTCTGTGGTCAATGAAGTTAACTGTGTTGGAGGTAGATTTAGAGGAAGGAAAATAAAAGGAAAATGATGTACAATGGTGTGGCACAAAGGGTGAATGTTATAGATGCTGGATTTATGCAGACCTGTGGGATAGAGGCTATTCAAGTCCTAGCAGATTAAACCACCATGGGTTTAATCTGTGAAGGAATATAAAAAAAGGTCTTTGTTGCAATCTGCACATCAGAGTGCACTTTTGCTCACTTTTGTACATCACTTTTGCACTTTTACTAAAATGTTCAGATCCTGTCATGCTTTCAGGTATGATGGCCATAATTTAGTTAATGCATACATTGGTCCAGAAAAGTAAGATTGGGAATATACCCTTAGATTATCATTTAATCTCAATTCACCAAAATGCATCTCATTAAGAGAGCCAAAAACATTTTTCAAAGATCCTAATTACAACTGAACTCCAAAGAAACTACAGAAAGCTACAGATTGTAGCTAGCATTGGGTCGTCGAAGTGGTAATGTAGGAGGGTACAGTGGCGTAGTGGTTAGCACATCTGCCTTACAGCAAGAAGGTCAGGGGTCAGGGATTCAGGCTCAGAGAGGGTGTTTTTGTGTGGAGTTTGCATGTTCTTTACATGTTCTGAACTACTTGACCGGAAGACCACAGTATGTGCGCCTGTAGCACTATGTGTCGGACATGGTGGTCAGCAACACCAGAGCACCACAAGGGACCGTCCTCTTCGCTTTTCTCTTCATCCTCTACACAAAAGACTTCAGCTACCGCACAGAGACCTGCCATCTCCTACAGTTTTCTGATGACTCTGATGTAGTTGGATGTATCAGTGGATACAGTAGTCAATGATGAGATGCAATATCGGGCTGCTGTGGATTCCTTCGTCACATGGTGTGAGCTGAATCATCTGCAGCTTAATGTGACCAAGATCAAGGAACTGATTGTAGATTTCAGGAGATCCAAAACACTAGCGACCCGTTTCCATCCAGGGCATCAATGTGGAAATGGTGGAGGATTACAAATACCTTGGAGTTCATATTGACAATAAACTGGACTGGATTAAGAAAACTACTGCACTTTACAAAAAGGGCCAGAGCCGACTCTATTTTTTGAGGTGGCTAAGGTCATTTAACATCTCCCAAACACTGCTTACGATGTTTTATGAGTCTGTTGTGGCCAGCGCCATCCTCTATGCTGTTGTATACTTGGGTTGCAGATGCAAACAAACTGGTGAATATTGTCCAAAATAAAGACAATATTGAACAATACCTCCCACTCGCTTCACAACCTGCTGATCAGTCACAGGAGCATGTTCAGTGAGAGACTGATACCACCTAAAAGCTCCACTGAACAACACAGGAAATCATTCCTACCTCTGGCCATTAAAGTGTACATTTACATTCTACTGTTTATCGTATTATAGCGTGTTCAACCCAGAACACGCTGGAGGGACTATGTCTCTCGGCTGGTTTGGGAACGCCTTGGCATCCCCCCGGAAGAGCTGGACGAAGTGGCTGGGATGTGTGGACCTCACTGCTTAGGCTGCTGCTCCCGCAACCCGACCCCAGAAGAAGCGGAAGAAGATAAATGAATTAATGAATGTTTATCATATTAATAATATTGTACTGTACATATTACTCACTGACAGGATTCATTCTGTATCTGTTTATATAGATATTATTAACTTCTAATTTAGACTTACATATACATATATATTAGTGTGCGTGTATCATCATTATACCAGGGTGCTAATTTTTTCTCTCTGATTGATTTTCTTTTTACAGGAGCTACATTATCTAGCGTATAGCATAAATTTGACTCAAAGCACTTGGTAGCTTGATCAAGTTCTGTGGGGTCTGATGTGGTCCAATAATAGTTGATCATTCTGGGAGATTATTAAAAAAACTGTGCACAGTAGTTGATATAAAAGTACGCTTAATGCGATAACGTGGTGAGGTGTATATATTAGTACTAAGATGCATTGTAAGTGAGATAAGATAATGATCGGAAATAGTTTCTGACTGTGGAACTGCAGCTATATTTTCAATATTTAATCCAAAAGTTAATATTAAATCTAGAGTGTGGCCAGCATTATGAGTGGGTCCTGTTAAATTATGATTTACCCCTACTGAATCTAGACTAGACAGGAACACTGTTCTTAAAGGATCCTCTGGTTTATCAAAATGCATATTAAAGTCACCAACAATTAAAGCTTTATCTAAAGAAATTACCGGGTTTAAAATGAAGTCTGCAAATTCACATAGGAATTGCCCTGGGGGCCTGTAAATGATAATAAAAGGAATCAGCTGCGTGGGCATATTTTTTCCAGGAACATATGTTAAGTTAGTATATAGAATTTCAAATGCAATAAATTTATGTCTAGATTTTTGTATAAGGCCTAGATTATCAGTATAAATAACTGTGATGCTTCCTCCTCTGCCAGTTAGACGAGGTTGGTGTATATAACTGTTTCCGGGAGGACTCACTTCATTTAATGTTACATACTCATTGGGTTTTATCTATGTTTCTGCTGAACACATTACACTAAATGCCTGATCAGTAATGATTTCATTAACAATAAGCGCTTTAGATGTAAGAGATCTAACATTTTTAGATCAAAGGTGCTGGCTGTAGATTCAGTATGATTTAAATGTAAATAAGATTACTAAAATGAGTGTTTTTATATTCTTGTTTAGTTCAGAGAGCAGACACTACAGCATTGAACTTGACCTTGAGTGACTCTGTGCTGCTAGCAGATGCTCGGATTTGCCTGTTTGTCTGCTCTCTGGCCTTGGCTCTGAATAGTTACTGACTGACTAGTCCTGTTCTGAGAATATGTGCTATGCTGCAAGAAATGAGAGCGGCACCGTCCCGAGTGGGATGGATACCGTCCCGCCCTATCAGGCCAGGTTTACCCTCAAAAGTACTCCAATTATCAATAAAGCCCTCTTCGTTTTCGGAACACCACTTGGACATCCAGCAGTTCAGCGACTATAGCCTGCTGTAAGCTACATCACCACGTTGTATTGGGATGGGGCCAGAGCATATTACAGTATCGGACATTGCCTTCGCTAATTTCCACACCTCAATAAAGTTACTCTCAGTAACCTCTGACTGACAATGATATATAACATTGTCAGTCAGAGGTTACTCTTAGTAACCTCTGACTGACAATGGTGTATATCATTAACTCCAGCATGATTAACTATCTTAGAGAACCTGCGCATGCTTAAGAACCTAAGATAACCTGTCTGATAATATGTCTGGTGCTCTGGCTCCTGGCATACACCTAACCAGTGCTGCTGATGCCCCTAAAGGACTAGCTAATTTCACGTGCCTTAAAATAGAGCTTCCTTTAACCAGAGCTCTTTCAGGTTTCTCAGCGGGTGTCTCACTGAGAAGAGCAAACCTGTTCAACACATGAAGCACAGATAAGTGGTGCTCCCGTGAGCAAAAGCACAAGGTATGGTTTAATAAAAACTGTGATGATATCAAGCAGTTTCGGGATGAGAAACACTGCCTCCTTCAAGCCTACCTGAGCAACCCCAAGTCCATTGCAAAGAAAGATGCATACAATGCCATTCACAGGACTGTTCAGCAGAAACTGCGCCAGATGCAAGAAAAATGAATGATCAACAAAGGTAATGCTGGGGTTATGCTGACAGGTGATGCCTTTTAAGAAGTCGGCAGTACAAAATCCTTAGGATCATCCTTCCTCCTCTGCACAGATGGGAAGCAATTGATCATTTCCCCAAGTGCCAATTAACAAAGCACTGGCTGATCTACCAATGTTGCTTGGGATTGAGAAATCAATTAGTCTGCTCTTCAGTGGGAAAGATTCTGGCTCAGACTGTTCCTACTCATGTGGCAAAAGGGAATGATTCCCCAGTAGTTTTTAAATCCCTCCGTCATACACCTGTAAAAGAAGGGAAACTGTCAAGCTTATGATAACCACCAAGGTATTTCTTTGCTTTCTGTCACAGGCAAGCTACTCCCTAGGATTCTGCTCAACTGCCTCATATTATACCTTGACCGAGGACTTCTGCCTAAAAGCCTAAGAATGCTGACCTGTTCACCACCTATGTCGACCTGACCAAGGCCCTCAGCACCATGAGTAGAGAAGGTCTCTGGAAGATCATGGCCAAGTATGACTGTCCATGGAAGTTAATTTCTCTGGTTCGTAGGTTCCACAGTGGCATTCAGGCAAGGGTCCATGAAAATGGCTAGCCATTTGCACCATTTGCAGTCTTTGATTGCAGGGCTGTGATCTGCCATCAACACTTTTTAGCATCATGTTGTTTGCAATGTTGACTGATGCATTTAGAGACAGCGACATTGGAATCAGCTTTAAGTACCAAACAGATGGCAAGCTGTTTAGCCTCAGGAGACTTCAAGTGAAAACCAAGGTCATGACAGGCATCATCAGAGACTTTTTGTCTGCTGATGATTATGCCCTCAATGTTGGATCTGAAGCTGATATGCAATGCAGCACTGACAAGTTTACAACTGTCTCCGGAGATTTGTTTGCCTTGCCATCAGCACACACAACAAACCTGATTCAGCCAGCCCCAGAAAAACACTACTTTGAACCCAATCACAGTCAATGATCACAGACTCAGCATGATGGACCGGTTCACCTACCTTGGTCCATCTACCTACTGACACATAACATGACCATTGATTATTAAGTGAGCATCAGGATTGCTAGGGCCAGAGCAACCTTTAGCAGACTATATGCCACTGTCTGGTGCTCCCTTCACTGCTCTACACTTCTGAAACTTGTACAGTGTAACAACACCACACCAAGACGTTAAAGCACTTCAACATACCATGCCTTAGAAAGTTGCTGAACATCAAGTAGCAGGACAGGATTCCAGACACTGAGGCACACACAAGCAGTCCTTCCCAGCATCTACACCATCAAATGCAGTCCCAATTGCACCAGGCTGGCCAGGTTACTTGCATGGCAAACTATTGGCTGCCCAAAAGTATCTTCTACAGTGAGCTACAGAAAAGGAAGAGGTCCCAAGGAGGTCAAAAGAAATTCTTTAAAGACAATCTGAAGGCATCCCCGAAAGGGTTTGACATCAACCCTGACTCCTGGAAGGAAACTGCATTGGACCTGGACAAATGGCGCTCTGCTGTACATAAAGGTAACAAGCTATGTGAGGTCAACAAGACTGCTGTGGCAGAGCAGATGAGACAGGCCAAGAAGTCATGGGCAAACTGTTTCCCTGATGATGACTTAATTGCCTGTCCCCACTGCCAACATATCTTCCGTGCACAGATAGGGCTGAACAGCCATCTGTGCACTCACTGATAGACCCCTCCCCCTTTTCCCTGTATGATAACGATGGTCCTTATCAAAACTGATGGACAATACAACATCTCACACTCAAAAGAAGAGACCATCTTAACTTCACTCTTTTTCACTTGACACTTTTTCTGTGTCAAACTGTTCCATAAACTCTCATGAAAGACTGATGAGCAAATTGTTGCACGTCATGTCAAGATCAATTTGAGAATAATTTCTAATGACTAAACTGTGTAGATGAAGCGAGACCTTCTGCTTTCAAGATCAGCTGACAAAAAATGTGAAAAAAACAAGAAAGGTTACATTTATAAACAGGATGTGCATCATCCTTACTGGTGAACAGAAACACGGGTAAAGGTAATAAAACGCTAAGGGTGGGGTGGGGGGTCAGGGATCAATGCATTAAGATAACAGATAAGACAGGGGAGCCCCAGGGAAAGAAACATAGTGTAACTTATAACTCAATGACAGCTATGCATTCATTATTCCTGATCACTGATGCTTTTTCTGATTGCTTATGGATGTCAAGTGTTAATAATTTAGCCTATACATGTTTCATTATTAATATCCAAAATTTGGCCAAAAAAGGTGACAACTTCATCCAATTAAAACAAAACAGTGCATAGAACAGTGTGCAGAGTTCATTCCATCCATTATCTACATAATAATTTAACCTATATAGTTTCAATATTATTATCCAAAGATTGGTCAAAAGAAAGGCAAAACTTCTGTGTGGTGGTAGCACTGTTGCGTCACAGCAGGTTTCGGGTTTGAAGCTCATGGCTAACTGCATGGGTTTCTTTCAGGTAATCTAGTTTCCACCCATAGTACAGGGTGACCCAAAAAACCCACACCCCATTTCAAAGTTAAATGAAAAAAAAATCGTTAAACATCATCAAATTATAATTTGCACACATTATTTCATTCACATTATTATTATGACAAGGGGTCATGTTGGGTGAAATAGTGGCTATTGCCTGCTGAATAGCAACCTTAAGGACTTCAAGAGTTTTGGCTCAATGAATATACACTAGTGATTTAAGGTAGCCCTACAGAAAGAAAATCACAAGTGGCGAGGTCAGGGGAATGGGCTGAACACTCAACATAAAAGGGAATTGTTGTTTATCCCTGTGTTAACCCTGCAATAATCTGGCAACAACCTCAAGGTGTACCCTTCCTTTTGTTCCTTTCCCCACAATCCTGAGAGATAAGAAATATAGATAATGGATTCATATTTACAGTAAATACCAAATTGTGAATGCAACACATGGGAATAGAAAAAATCAATCTTCATTAAAATATACACATTTTATTGCTTTGCAATCTGAAATGTAAACACACACACACACACACACACACACACAATTTTTTTTTCCACCTGTATATACTCAGGGCAACTTATAACAGTCAAATCAAGTATATAGTGAATTGAAAAAATATTCACCCTCTTGGCATTTTTCCCTTTTTTAGTGCATTACAACCTGCATTTACAATCAATATATGGGGGGTGTCATTTGATTTAAACATGACAACAATCCCTGAAATCGCAAAACATCATGTTATCGTGAAGTAAACAAGAAGTTCTTTTTACAAAATCAACAACTTGTATATGCATAGCTTATACCAGTACCAATAATTTTTTTATCACTAACTTCTCCACAACCTCTACCTGTTTGGAGAGATCCTTTGGTATCATGATGTTACTTGGTGATTGTGCCTCTTCAAGTAGTGTTGCATACTCTGTAACCTTTCAAGACAGGTGCAAATATATACACTGAGACCATACGACACCTAGATTGCACACAAGTTGACCTTATTTAAATAATTATGTAACTTCTGAAGGTAATTGGTAGCACCAGATCTTATTTTGGGGCTTCATAGCAAAGGGGTGAATACATAAGCACACAGCACATTTTGGATTTTGGAATAGGGCAACAAAATAGGGAAAAAACAAGGGGGTTAAATGTTTTTGAAAGAAAAATAACAATCAAAACAAGTAACTAAGATGGATAAGGGATCACCCCTCCCCCCCAAAATATTGGTAAACTCAATCAGGCGTAACTAAACCCCGCTCCACTGCACCATGCTAATTGGCTTCCCCTCATGATCAAATGTAATGATTCAAATGCTTGGAAGTGTATCTGAAAGCAAACTATGGGTGACAAAGCACTGTTAAAAGATCTCAAGTATAAAGTTGTCAACAAACACAAGTCTGGACATGCATTCTGTTGTGGCAAAAAGTGTCCAGTTCACGACGCAACAGATCAAAATTCATTTTTTAGATGTTTATTTAGCCTTTAGGAAAAGAAAAGCATACAATCAATCACATAGAAAAAAAATTCAGACAGAAAAATCTTGGACTTCGTCTACCAGCTCTGCATTGGCTTATATAGTGCCCATTCTACTCTGATTGGTCGATCATGACATCATGTCTCAACTTGACCTTGTTCTGATTGGTCCCTCATGACATCATGTCTCAACAGGTCCCAATGTGTCTAGAGCAGACCTTGAAGGGTCTAGACTCGACACCCCCCATTGCTTAGCCATTTTGTTTCTTTTCAAGGTCCGACATTTTGTTCCAATGTTCCATGTTCAAGGTCAGCCAAGCAATACTCGTACAGTGTGGAATGGAAGTAAAAAAGTAATCCTCATACAATAGTCAAATAAATCATCCAATAATGAAATAGTGAAGTAAATCATACAATTGCTCTTCTATAGGTATAATCATTAACAATTTGAATATATATTTCATTAGAGATGGCTTCATTGGACAGTTCTTTCTTTCAGGATTACAAAATAAAGGAAATATGATTTCCAAAGATATTACAATTTCTGTATTCATATTCATATTTATATTGATGCTGTTAATGAACAATAATTAATTCGATTACGTGGTAGCAAAGTCCAGCAATTTGCATAAGATTTCTGGAGGACCAAATATATGACATTATGACATTTCAGACTGGCAGGCCATATTGGCCTTTTAATGGCGAGTTGTTCAGGGTGTACGCTACCTTCGCCAATGTTGACTGAGATAGGCCCCAGCCTTCCCATGACCCCATTATAAAGCAGTATGGCAAATGGATGAGTGACTGAGAGTGAAATGATTATATGATGATCATAAAAATCCAAAAAGATCATAATGATGCAATCAGCTTATGAATAGTTCACAGCTAGTAATATGCCAAGGCTTATAATGATCAGCATAAAAAAAGATTGAGTAGAAGGTGTGAGTTATATAGGTTACCTGCTTTCCATTGATTCATGGCATAAGTTGCTACAAATTGCTGTGAAAATTTTGTATTAGTTTTACTAGCCTAGACAAAATCTTTTATTTTTGGAAATGTCCGAGCTAACTATTTGACCTGAGTAGCAGCCCTCAGGGTTAACATAAGTGTGTTGCTTTTAGCCTATTTTCAGTTAAAGCAGACTGAATGAGTTTCAGACTATGTCAAGTTTGGACTGTGGGAAGAAACCAGAAAACCCAGAGGAATTCCCCTGTTGGCACAAGGAGAACATGCAAACTCCACAGCAAAAGGGTCTGATCAATCAATATGAATCAAGACCATGCTTACTGTGAGACAACAGTACTACCCACCACATCTCTGTGCCACCCATGTTTAGCAAAATTAAACTGAACATTTACAGTGCTAAACATCTTGGGTAAAGCAGAATGCTTTTAAGGTTTGCTCAAATTTACTGGTATAAAGATAAATATATAGCAAACAGGCAGACCAGGCTCTGTAATTTCTCAGGTTTAGAAAAAAGGCAGAAAAGCATATCTTTTTCTTTCTTGGGTAACTCTGCTGACTTTTTAGAGTCCTTTCCACTGATCTAACCACTATGTTTGGCATACTATTAGAGAAACAAGGTACAGAATTTGAAAATGATCTTCGAGCAAGGATTTGTGTTTCCTTGAGAGGGTGTTAAAGAGGAGGACGTGTATGTTGAGCAAAGTATATTACAGGAGCAAGGGGGGAGGATATTGATGAATTTTATTTTTATAAATTCTGAGACACTGCAATTAAGTTCAGAGTTTGACACGTCTTTGGAACCTCTAAGTGGCCTAGCAAGTAAACATTATTTGCAAACATAAACATCCCCCAGCCACTATTGGAAAACCTAAACTTTAAATGACCATGTTATCGGAGCACTAAGTTTTCCAATAAGGTGTGTTTGCAGATTGCAGAGTACTGAGGCTCACTTACTCAGAGGGTGATCACACTAGACGTGTGATAGAAAAGCGACTGATGCAAATTGATATTTTTGCCATTTTTTGTGAAATTCGCATCAAGATGTGTTGTGACTCTACCTGCAAACAGGTATTTTGTGGTTTAATACGTATACCGCATGGAAGTTGCAAGAAGATCACGCAACAATTTGCGATTGATTTGTGATTGGTGTGTGGATGTTTGGCGGAAAAAAGCGAATCTCCTGTCATAAATCAGTCAGTTTTGTTTGCTTTTTTGTTCTCAAACCATTCGCTTTTTATTTGTGCATTATTAATGCAAACAAAATGCAAATAAAATATGAATGATAACAAAATACACAGAATATGGCAGTTGCCAGTAAGTCTCAAACTTTTCATGTGGAAGTCTCCAACTTGTTGCCTTTCCTTGTGAACAAAAAATTAATCATTTGCAACCTTCTCACAACATGTGTGGACTGTTTGGGAAGGGTTTGAGACTACTCCATGTCAGAGCCTCGTTTTGTGATGTCTGACATGAGTTGCCTCCAAACTGTGATGCAATGAATGTTGAAAGACAAATTTGAGACATTGAAAACATTATGAGAATGAAAAGCGACAGCTGTTAATTGCAATTTGTGTCAGTTGCTTTTCTATCACACCTCTAGTGTGATCACTCCATAACTCACTTATCTGCCGAGCCACTTAATCCTACCAGGGTCATGGGAAGGCTGTAGCCTTTCTCAGCCAACTCTGGAATCAGTCATCTCTACATTATTAACAACTCACAGACCATTGCAGGGCTGACATATACACAACCAGTCACACTTACAGTTAAGGGAAATTTGGAACAGCCTATTAGGTTAATGAGCATGTCTTTGGGCCGAGGGAGAAACCCAGAATACCCAAAGGAAACCCACACAAGCATGGGGAGAACATAAATCCACACAGAAACACCCTCGTCAAGCCTGGGATTCAAACCCCGGTCCTTCTTGCTGTGAGGCAGACATGCTAACCACTATGCCACTGTGACACTCTCACTGGGGTTTGAGTCCCTATAAAGGATTGTGGCCTGTTTCTGTGTCCCTATGCAGTTTATTCAAGTTTATCTAGTTAATTCAAGTTATCACAAAGCTGGAAAACAACTTGATTATTCAGCTCGGGCTGAGGTTTTTGAAGTTGGGAATGGGTCATCTTAAACTGGATTTTTCAGCAAGTTAATTAACAAATGTTTTTTTTTTCCCCTAATTTCTTTATTGTTGTGTAATTTTCCTCAAAACAATTTGTTTACAATGTTGACCCCGTAGCTGTAATTCAGAAACTATTTCCATACCAGCATTTAGCTGTTTTGAACAGCTGGTAGCTGATCAGACCAAGTTGGTTTGTTTAGCAGGGAATCTAGATAGCTAACTTCTTGAAAGGATTCTCACTGTATTTTTAAGTCATATTTATAATATATTTATATATATTTACTGATATTCTAGATTTATTTTCTTACTATTTAAGCTGTTTTAAAGAGTACCAGTACTGGTCATCCTTACAGCATAATTTGTGCATGTGTATTATGTTTAAGCGATACAGATGCTTATATTTTAACATAAATTATCATAAAAAGCATAAAACTGTTTTTTTAATCCCATGGTTTACTAGCAGTGTGATGAACTGCAGAGGTTAGCAGTTTTTCCCCATAAGTAACGTCAACGCGTTGAGCGGGATTGACGTCTCTTGTGGAGAATATGAAACTTACATTTTAAAGACTTTACAGAGGAGAGTGCTGCTGGAGATGTGCGTGACGGTAAATCCAAAATGGTTTATGCAGCTAATGTTTTGCCAATTCAGCTTTCCTGTCATCAGTTGGTTTCTAAATTAATGGTATTCCAACTAGCATGGAAAGAGAGTCTCCTTAACTACAAAAAGGCTCTTAGTGCTTCTAGAGCAATATATTTCTCAAATCTAATAGAAGATAACAAAAATTATCCAAAATACATATTTAATACTGTTGCAGAATTAACTAGAAATAAGACCATAATTAAAACGTGCAGACCATCAACTTATAGCAGTAACGAGTTCATCTTTTTTAATGTTAAAATTGAAAATATCAAGCAAACAACTTGATTCCCTAAACTTAAACTCAGATATGTCAGTAACTAAAATGGTAAATAATAATATACTGCCATCAGATCAGCAACTAGAGAGTTTTAGCCCCATTCAGGAGACAGAAATAATCTCATTAATTTCTTCATCTAAATCATCAACCTGTGTGCTAGATCCAGTACCTACATGTTTCTTTCAACAGGTACTACCAGAAATGATCAACCCTTTATTAAATATAATTAATTCTTTCCTTAGCACTGGTTATGTATATAAATCCTTTAAACTAGCAGTTATCAAACCTCCCTTTTTTCTCCAAGATCTTAGGAAAAGCTGTAGTGCAGCAGTTATGTTCATATCTTTGTAGGAACATCATTCATGAAATGTATCAGTTAGGATTAAGGCCTCATCATAGCACAGAGACAGCACTCATTAAGGTGGAAAATGATTTACTGGTGGCCTCTGACCATGGCTGTGTCTCTCTGCTTGTGTTACTTGACCTTAGCCTTTGACATGACTGATCATACAATTTTCCTTGACAGATTAGAAAATGTTGTTGTCTCCTGGTTTAAATCTTATTTAACCGACCGTTATCAGTTTGTAGATGTAAATGGTGATTTCTTTATACGTTCTAATGTTAAGTTTGGAGTTCCACAATGTTCTGTCTTAGGCCTGCTGCTTTTTTCTCTATACATGATCCCTTTGGGTAATATTATTAGTGAACATGGTATTAGCTTTGTTACACTGATGATACACAGTTATATATTTCAGCAAAGCCAGGTGAGAGACACCAGCTTAATAAAGTTGAGAATTGTGTAAAG
>JAQMYF010030034.1:0-14887 GCA_030014195.1 Neosilurus mollespiculum
AGCAGGTAGAGGATGGCATCCTCCACACCAACACCTGGCTGGTAGGCAAACTGCAGGCGATCCTGGGCGTGTTGCACTTGGGGTCTGAGGAGGCTGAGGAAGAGCCGCTCAAACGTCTTCATCAGATGTGAAGTGAGTGCCACTGGTCGGAAGTCATTCAGCTCACTGGGCCGGTTCGTCTTCGGAACTGGAACGATGAGGGATGTCTTCCAGAGAGTGGGCACTCTCCCAATCTGGAGGCTAAGGTTGTAGATCTGTTGTAGTGGTTCCCCCAGTTCTGCCGTGCAGGTCTTCAATAGTCTTGGACACACTTTGTCTGGGCCTGCGGCTTTCCTGGGTCGGAGCTTTCTCAGCTGTCCTCTGATCTGGCCTGTGGTGATAAGTGGCAAAGGTTGTGTTGATGTGGAGGAGGAGGAGTGGGGTGGGCAAGGGTTGGTTGAACCTGTTGAACCTGTTGAAGAAGTCATTCAGTTCGTTTGCCCTCTCCTTTGTCCCCCCTATGGCTCCAGTCTTTGTGTTGAGACCTGTGATGGTCCTCACACCTTCCCAGACCTCCCTCATGTTGTTTTCCTTCAGTTTCTGCTCAACCTTTTTCCTGTAGCTGTCCTTGGCTTCCTTCACACAGTGTTTCACCTCCTGCTGTGCTGCCTTCATGGTCTCCCTGTCTCTGCTCCTGAAGGCAGCCTTTTTCTTGTTGAGGACAGTCTTGACTTCCCATGTTACCCATGGCTTGTTATTAGGGTAGCAGCGGACAGTCATGACAGGGGAGACCACGTCCATGCAGAAGTTCAGGTAATCCCTCAGACAGTGTGTCATCCCCTCTATGTCCTCCCCATGCGGGTTCTTCAGCACATCCCAGTCTGTGGTATTAAAACAGTCTCTCAAGGCACTTTCCTTCTCAGAGGACCATCTCCGGACTGATTGGGTTGTTACCGGTTGCCTTTGGACCGGGGGGGTATACAGTGGCTGTTGATGGACCAGGTTGTTATCAGACTTCCCTAGTGGGGGGATGGGAGTCGGTCTGTATGCATCCTGTACATTAACATACAGCAGATCAATTGTCCTGTTGTGTCTAGTCAGACAGTCTACTACTTGATTAAAAACAGCCAAAGTAGAGTCCAAAGTTGCATGGTTAAAGTCCCCAGAAATGATCATGAATGCCTCAGGGAGCTGTGTCTGCAGTCTTGCTATAACAGAGTGAATTTTCTCACAGGCAATGGCTGAGTCCACTCTCGGAGGGATGTAAACACAGACGGTGATCACGTGACTGAATTCCCTCGGCAGATAATATGGCTGCAGGCTAATGGCTAGCAGCTCGAGATCCCGGCAACATGCAACTGTCTTTACAGACACCAGCGGTTGTTAACATACATGATGAGTCCCCCACCTTTGCTTTTCCTGCTCGCCTTAGTGTCTCTGTTGGCTCTCACAGCAGTGAATCCCAGCAGGTCCAGGTTAGCATCCGGTACTAGGTGGTTTAGCCATGTCTCCATAAAGATGAACAAGCTGCTCTCCTGGTAGATCTGCTGGTTGTTCAGTGCAGACAGCTCATCTATCTTGTTTAGCAGCGAGTTCACATTCCCCATGATGACGGAAAAATCGATGGCCTGCAGCACCTCCGTTTTTATGCTAGCTCGGCTTTTAACTAAGCCTCGGCCTTACAGCCCTGGGGTTTCCTCCTCAGTTCCACCCCGGCTCATCCTGGCTGGTCCCTTTGTTCATAGAGCCAGCAGTTCCTCCCGTGAATAAGTGAGCAAACTTGCTCTTGGTTGCATTTTAAAGTTGAAAATATCCATAGGATATTTAAAATACACAATCTCTATATAATAAATAGAGTAAGAATAAATCTATAAATAGAGGAAAAGAGGTTAAAAAAAGGTTAAAAAGAGCTGAAAACTGGAGAGCTGCTGGAGAGGCAGTCATCTCCACAGCGCTGAATTGATAATTACCATATTTTAAAAATATCCACAAAGTGAAGACATCTTCAACGCTCATGAGGGCAATGACAGTCTGACCTGGAAGGGTGTGATTGGTAGGCATAGCCTCTCCAATCTGAACCTCAATGTTGTTTCATTGTTGGACTTCTTTGCTCATCCTTGTTTAAACATAAGGGTGTCCATAAGTGCACTTGGCACCAGGACACCTTAGGCCGCCATTCGATGATTGACTTTGTACTCGTGTCATCGGACTTGCGGCCGCATGTTCTGGACACTCCGGTGTGGAGAGGAGGAGCTGAGCTGTGAACTGATCACCACCAGGTTGTGAGCTGGCTCTGGTGGTGGAGGAGACCACCCTTCAGACTTGGGGGAAACCAAGAGTGTAGTTAGGGTTTCTGGGAATGTTTGTCAGAGTCTTCTGTAAGAAGAGTCTAAAACTCCCACCTGCAGCAGAGCTATGACCCCATCCCAAAGGAGGCCGGGGATATAGGGTGCAAATGGGCCATGTTCTGTGTCTTCATTATTGAAGCGGCAGCCAGAGCTGTGGCCAAAAGGTCATCGTTGCCTGACGCTGCAGCAACCCCCAAACCAGTGGACAGGTACCAACAGGCCAATCATGCTGCAGCAAGGGCTGTCAACTATGCAAGATCTCGGGTGTGGAAAGACTTCGATGAGAGGATGGAAAGAGGTCTCAAAAAGGTACTGGTCCATGATCTGATGCCTCAGGAGGGTGAAGCAGTACTCCACAAACACTGTTTACAGTGAAGTGGGGAGTTACTAACCTCAACTGGGGAGGTTGACATGTGTCTGCAACATCGCATGGTCATTGGAGGTCGTCGCTCTGGATGGGTGATGGTTCCCCTTTTTAAAATGTGGGACTGGAAGGTATGTTCCAACTATCATGGAATCACAATCCTCAGCCTACCAAGGAAAGTCTATTCAGCAATACTGGAGAGGAGGATCCAACCTATGGTCAAACCTAGGATTCAGGAGCAATGATGTAGTTTTAGTCCTGGCTGCAGCACTCTCGACCAGTTCTCCACACTCTGCAGGATCCTGGAGGGGGCATGGGAGTTTGCCCAATCTGTCTATATGTGCTTTGTGGACTTGGAGAAGGTTTTCAGCCATGTCCCTCAGGCTATCTGCTTTTTGCAGACGATGTTGTCACTTTGGCTTCATCAAGCCAGGACCTCTCGCAGTAGCGATTCGCTGAGTATGAAGCGGCTGGGATGAGAATCAGCACCTCCAAGTCCATGGCCATGGTTCTCAGCTGGATAAGGGTTAAATGCACCCTCTGGGTCTGGAATGAGGTCTTGCCCCATGTGGCAGAGTTCAAGTATCTCAGGGTCTTGGTCATGAATGATGGAAGGATGGAACAGGAGATCGACAGGTGGATCGGTGCAGCCTCTGCTGTAAAGGAGACCTTGTACAGGTTCATCTTGGTGAAAAGGGAGCTGAGCCGGAAGGCAAAGCTCTCAATTTACCAGTCAATTTACATTCCAACCCTCAACTAAAGATAAGTTCATCAATATAGAGGACAGAATACTCAGTTTGTTTAGATCTCCTGAAGTCCATTATCATCTCCTTTGTCTTGAATGTGTTAAGGTCAAGGCTATTGTTCTTGCACCATCGCTGCAGATGCCGGATTGCTGCAGGTGCCGGACCTCGTTATCTGTTATCAGACCTATGACGGTGGTGTCGTCAGTGAATTTGACGATGGTGTTGCTGGTGCGAACAGTCATGTGCGAAGACGGAGAAGAAGAGGGGGCTAAGAACACACCCCTGTGGTATTCCAGTGTTCAGAATGAGAGAGGAGGGGATGTGGTCTCCTATCCTGACATTCTGAGGTCTGTTGCTAAGAAAGTCCAGTATCCAGGTGCACAGTGAGCTCCCTAGGCCCAGGTTGCCCAATTTCTGAACCAGTTTATGTGGTAGGACTGTATTGAAAGCAGAGCTAAAATCTATGAACAGCAACCTCACAGGAGTTACTGCTGTCCAAGTGTGTGAGGGCTGTGTGGGGGGCTGTGTTGATGGCATCTTCTGTTGACCTGTTTGCTCTGTATAAAAACTGATGTGGATCAAGATCAGCAGTTATGGCAACCTTAATGTGAGACAAGACAAGTCTCTTGAAACATTTGGTGATGATGGAGGTTAATGCAACTGGGCAATAGTCATTCAGGCAGCTCACCATGCTCTTCTTAGGAACTGGAACAATGGTGGGTATCTTGAGGCCGGTGGGGACCATACATTGCAGTAGCGAGAGATGAAAGATGGTGGCAAAAACCCCTGCTGCTTAAAGTACCCTTCCTGTTACTCCATCTGGACCAGTAGCTTTCCTTGCATTGACTGATCTGGTGCTGCTGCAGTTGGATGGGGTCATTGCCCCTCTCTGGAAGAGCAGGGCAGGTGCGTGCCTCTCTGTTGTGTTGGTCAAAGCGAGCAAAGAACTGGTTCAGGGTGTGTGGTAGGGTGCTGTCTGAGGGGTCTGCTGATGTGTGTCCTTGTAGCCAGTGAGTGTCTTGATCTCCTTTCACATATTCCTAGTGTTGTTCTCATCAAAGTGCTCCTTCATGAGTTGATAATATTTGCGTTTGGCTTTTCTGATGTCTCTTTGCAGGGTCCGGCATGCCTTTTTGTGAGCTTGCTGGTCTCCTGACTTGAAGGCATCATCTCGTGATCTAAGCAGGGTGTACACCTTACCATTGAACCACGGTTTCTGGTTTGGGAACACATTGTAACAGTCTTTGTTGTGGTTACATTCTCAGAGAAGCAATTTATTTAGGAGAGCACAGCTGATGTGTGACCCATATTTGCTGGTTTGAAGAAGAGGCTTGTGTCTCGCTGCTTGGCCATAATAGCCCATTAAATGACGATAGCACGTAACAGTCTTTGAGCTGGTTTGGATGTATCTGCAATGCCTGCGACCTAAGAATGGGGATTTTTCTCCACTGCTCTTTTCACAGAGCAAAGGCATCTTTCTAATGGTCCAGGTTGACCTGGTCATGGATCCTTGGTGGTCTCACCTTCACTGTTGAACTTTTTACCGTATTGTACCATACCGTACTTTTTACCGGAATATTTAAATTGATGGCTATTGGTCCCTGGCTGACCCACAATTCGACTTCTCTAAAAATGTGACAATTTATTGACTTAAATGTAATGAACACTAGTCAGACTGCTTTATAAAGGTACAACAAGACTCCAGGAGTTTAATAATTGAAAGCGGTTTAGAAAATGAATGAATGAATGAATGAATATGTACACAAAGCCACAAAGCTGCTGTTTTATCCCTAAAATTATGCTGTTATGCTGTTAAATAACCTACAGAGCATTCAGGAGTCAGTGTGCCTTTCTTGTCAAGCCGGTAGCGTGTCAGACAGGTACCGGACCCAAACTCTTTCTCTCTAGTGACAAGGCTGTCTTTTGGAGTTGCTACGGCTGAGCAGCAAGGCGCAAGCCTCTTCTATGAGCAGCAAATATTCATTCTGAAATTTTGGGTGTCTATTTACTTATGTTTACTTTACTCTGTATTATTATTATTATTATCATGTTGAATATATGCAGCAGAAGAGGTTCGGGTGGTCCAGGCACAGTCAGACTGGTTAGGCTCATCATCAGCACAGGTACCCTTGCCCCTTCTACATGCAGCCCAGACAGCGAATGGGATTTCTCCCAGGAAGCACTCCCCAACACTGTAGCCTTCTGCATTGCCCAGACTGTCAGAAGGGCTGTGCTCCCAGTAGCAAACCTGGGTACTCTCTTGACCTGTGTTAGTAGGTCACGAGGTACCAAACCAAGGGCACCAAGAACAATGGCAAGTCGGATGACTGTGTACTGTGGATGCAAGTAAGACAATTTAAAAGCAAGGTCTGCATACTTGGTATGTTTCTCTTGAATCTTGCCAATCACATTACTGTCAAAAGGGACAGAAAATTCAATAATATAAATAACCTCATTGCAAACAAACAGGACAAGATCAGGCTTGTTAGCTTCTATTTTTCAAAGGCTGTAATTTGAAGCTGTCCTTTCCCATGATGCCCTGAACATGTTGAGGATCATAACAAAGCAGGACCTCGGAGACAAAGCCACAAGAATGGCGCAGGCAGTAGTAAAAAGAAAGAGCCATGCCATCAGTCTCTTCAAGTAAGATGTTTGTGCCATAGCAGGACAACCACTGACATGGTGTTGGACAGTCTCAAATATTCATTGCAAATGTGACAGAAATTTCCTTTAATTTCCTTGTAGTGGCTTCTCAGAGAGTTTTTCCACAAACTTGTGACTCAGAGCTGTTTTTATGGTTGACTTCACTTGGTTGACCCCCATTCAGCAGTACCTTGCCATCAACATAATCAACGACAATGTTGAGCTCCTGTCCAACACCGTTATGGAAGTCCTTGCTTTCATCATGAATCTTGATGTGCCTCACAGTGCAAAACAGCATTCGATCATGTACAGCTTCCATATTAATCAAACCTCGCCCTCCAGAATTGATTGGCATATATAAATGGTTAAGCAAATTGCGAGGGTGGTGAGCTCGGGTTGTCAGCCATGATCCTTCTTGTGTGACGGTCAAGACCCATGATGTTGTCCTTTGCCCAATCAAGAACACCAAAAGAATAAGAAAGGACAGGTACTGCAAAAGTATTTGTGGCTTTGACTTTGTTTCTAGCATTCAGCTCAGAACTCCAGATCTGTTTCAGATTAAATTTGTACTCAGCCCGTAGCTTGTCTTTAATGTGGGCGTTCTGAAGCTTGTCACGTATTTACATCCCTTATTACATGTAAGATTGGCCTTCCACAAGGTGCTCAATCATTTCTTCCCTTTGTAACAGCACTGATCCATGATCGCAAAGCTTGCCATGTTTCAAGTGAACAACGTTACACTTGTCAAGACCAAAGGTCATGCCAATGTCATTTGAAAAGGACTCAAGGAGAATGTGATCTTTCAAGTTGGATTCTCCTTTGGCAAGCAGCTCGATGTTGTCCATGTAAAGAATATGAGAAAAGGGGAGTTGGGGATCTGTGCTTTGGAGGTCCAGGATGGTAACCCTCCTCCTGATTGAGTAAAAAGCTCAGTGGATTGAGTGACAAACAAAAAAGCAAAGGACTGAAGGAATCACCTTGAAAAATTCCCTGATTTACTGGAATGGACTGTGAAGTCTTAATCTGTTCATCACAGTACACCTATTCTAGCAGACCAATACATTGTAAAGACTTCAGAATCAATTCATGAGGGACAGAGTCACAAGCTTTTTTTGTAGTCAATCTAGCACACTGAGGTCAAGTAATGCTTTCTGGACCAGTAATTAATCCTTGCATCCCCAACATCCTTTCCTCGCTCATTTCTGCTCCATATAATCAATGTAATTCTTTGAGCAGTAGGATAAGACGAGATCCATTAAACACCCTGTAAAGATCTTATAAATTATATTTAAACAAGTGATAAGGCGAAAGTTTTTGGGACCAGTGAGGTCACCTTTTTTAGGAAGAATTGTACGGACTTTGCATGACCAAGGAGGAACATTCCCTGTGGGGAGGAACATCCCCTTATTTTTAATGTTATTATTATTATTATTATTATTATAATACTCTTATTTCTGATTATATAACACAGCTTTTGGTCAAAGCCCATACCTTCATAGAAGGATCTTTTTGATCCAGTGGCCTCAGGTACACAGGCATAGGCAAGTTCATCTTATACTTCACCTGCCTACCATTTGTTTCCTGTAAAAAGAAAATAGATCAACAATAAAAACTGAGAATGGATCAATAATAAACTATATACCTAGCTCATAAGGCAAGTCAAAACTCCAATGTGCTGTCCTTGGCTGGAATTCCTCATGTAACTTAACTAAAAAGAAAAACAAGCTAATCATGTGAAATAATACACACAATGTTGAAAATCAGTGTTTAAAAAATCTCTGGTATAGGTGACCATGAAAAATCTTTTATCAATGAGTTGGAATTGGCATGTATTTTCACTAAATTAAGTGTGAGGGAACAACTTGTGATGGTTTAGCTTTGTGCTTCACTGTATTAGATACTGTTTCTATGTCTGGAAACATTGTCTAGCATCCATTCAAGTTGTATACTGCATTCATCACATCTCTTCACATTTTAATTGCTTTTTCAGAAATAATTTAATATATCCACCCAATGACCTGCTGAACCTTTCTAAGTCTAACTGCTACTCGGTGCATTTAGTACTAATGAGCTGTGCTGCAGTCTGAAACCTGGACTGTTTACTGCACAGTCCTCACTAATGTCTTCCACTTCATTAATTGACAACACTAAAGTAGGTCCACTCCACCATAACTACCTATGGATAAGGTTCTTAATACTCTGGCCTATGGTGGGTAAGTCAGCTGGATAGTTGTTGCCAAATTAAGTGGTTTGAGAAGATTATTCCCTAGCCTTGCTCCAATAGGTGTTGCCATCAGTTACAGATGTGGTAAGATCTTTTTTTTTAGTGAAGAAAACATTGATGCCACAAAGTTCAAAACACTCTTGCTTTTCTTTTCTTATCCTTGCAGATAGGTGACAGCACTGTATGAGACTGGTTGAAGCTCAAATTGACACCATCTATTAATGGCCACCAGGTGAAGCTGTGGCAAATCAGTGCACCATCGTTCCCAGTTGTCACCCATGTTTTTTGGTAACCTTTCATCACAATCAGAATCAGAATCAGCTTTATTGGCCAAGTTAACACAAACAAAGAATTTGACTTGAATTGGTTTTGCTTTGCTCACTGTACAGAAAACATTTAAGTAGGCATATATAAGTGTTTGGGCAAATAAGGATAGGTGATTGTGGACTGTAAGGAAATATGTGCAAAAATGCAAAATCTGACTTATTATAGCTTTTACAGTATAGTGCAGAAATTGTCATTGACATTGAGTGCAAACCAGTGTTTGCAAGGTCGTGAAGTGAACAAACATGTGTACAATGGGTTATTTCACAGTGGTTTTCCTGGCTCTCTGTGATTGTTTACAGTTCAACAGTGACCGACTGGGGGAATAAACTATCTGTGTGCCGGGTAGTCCTGGTGTACAGTGCTCTGTAAGGCTTTCCAGACATGAGTTCAATTTATAATCGGGATATGAGGGATGTGATGCTGCCCGTGAGGCTTGTGTACCACATCTGTTACACAAGCCTGAGGTGGAATATAAACTCCGACCAGAACAAATGAGGAGAAGTCCCATGGTGAGTATGTCAGACTTGAAGTTTGAACCCAGGTCACCGAGATGGTGCGCAAGGTTATTATCACAGAACTACCAGAGGTGGAAGAAGACTTGAATGCAGAACAACTTAAGCAAGATGGATGTGTTTATTATACAAAATAACCCAAAGTCAAAAACCACAAAAATCCAGACAAAAACACAAAGGTCAAAAATAGGAAAAGAACTGCAGAGGCCGGGCACTCAATTTAAATCCAAAGTCCAAAAATCAGAAACCAAAAACAGACCAAAGTCTGGTGCAGCAAAAAACAATCAAAGAATATGCAAACAGGTCTTAGGGACAATCCAAAAGAGTTCTCATTGAGCAAACAGGGTCATACAAGGCAGACAATCCAAGGAGAACAGAGAGACCCGTAGGCTTGAGACTTGAGAGACACATGAATCATGAAGACTAAGCAAGAACACAGACAGAAGACAGGACTCAAATACACTGAGTTAACAAGGCACAGGTGGTCTAGGAAACGAGAGGGCTGGGTCAACATGAGAACGACAGGGAGTCTTTAGTGACCTCTGGTGTTCAGAATAGACCAACCTGTGACAGGACACCAGGTCTTCCTGCAGTGCCTGATGAAGTGGAGGATAGAAGATACACTGGCATCCTCCCCTTGTTCAGGAAACAGTGGTGGCTGAAACCCAAGTTGACATTGGAATGGTGACATCCTGGTGGCTGAGGACTGGAGGGTGTTGTGAGCATACTCTGCCCACAGCAACTGGAAACTCCAAGAGGATGGGTTCTTAGACATCAGAGTCCTCAGCATGGCCTCCAGCTCCTGATTCACCCTCTCAATCTGCCCATTCAACTCGGGGTGGTACCCAGAGGAGAGACTGGCTGTGGCCCTAATAAGACTGCAGAATGCTCGCCACACACGAGAGGAGAACTGGGGACCTCTGTCAGAGACAATGTCCTGGGGATGTAAGGGGAAAATGACCATTTGACTTATGCATCTGCTCTATGCATTCATATATTTGCATTATAGTTATTTTGCCTCATTTAAAGTTGTGTGTAAGATTGACCGCTCCACCAGGTGTTATCTTATCATTCAAGTAACTGTTTGTATGGCTACAATATAAAAATGTATAAATACAAAAAAAACTGTTTGTAACTTGGGCAGGCCTCTCCGGCTCAAAACATGATCACAAATGGAGAGGTTATTCTCTGTTTAACCTTATGTGCCCGAGTGTTGTGCAGAGATAATTCTGCTTATGAATGGAGTCTGTATCACCCAGAGGTTACTCCCAAATTCCTTCTTCTTCGAGAGCTTTAAAGGGAGAGCCGGAGGGGGGGTACCTCTCCATGATGTGCCTTTGATCAAAGTGTGTTGTAATTAGTCGTTTTCAGTGTCCTCAGCACACTCAGATTTGTGATCATGTGTTGAGCTGGAGAGGCCTGCCCAAGGCCATATATGTCTGAAATTATCCCCAGGTTTGGGATACCGGAGAAAATTAGCAGTGATAACTGTTCGCCATTTGTTAACCACACCAAGAAGTGAGCAAATTTTTGGGGATAGATCTCAAACAGCATCACCCCGCCAGCGGAGGGAAAGTAGAGTGGGAGAACGGCACAATAAAGAATAAACTGGTTAAGTGTTGCGCGGAGACAGGACTTTTCATGGGTAAAGGCCCTCCCAACTGTACTCATGTATATGAGAATGCAAAATAGAAGGAGGTCTAATCTGAGCCACTTCGAGATCCTGTTCGGGAGACTGCCTAACACAGGTGTGGTGCCAAGCCCAACCCCCAGACCACTCACGACCCATTGTGAGGATGAAATGCTTATGTATTGTTCGAAACTGCACTCTGTTTTGTCTGATGTTCACAGGCAGGTAATAGTCGCACTCCCACAGCCAGCCCAGGAGAAACTGCACAAGCTTAAACCAGGAGATTAAATGGTAGTGAAAGATTTCAGGAGGAAGAGCGGGAAGGCGAAGAGGTGGCTGGGACCATTCCAGATCCTGATTAAAATGTTCACAGCGGTCAAGGTAGCTGAGAGAGCCATGTGGATACACGCCAGCCACTGCAGGAAGGTCCGATTCGGACGCAGCTGATCCCAAGCAGGCTCGCCTCGCCAAGGGTGGGACGAGTGCTGATAGGGTATACCTGCACTCTGAGCACCTAAGTGCCAAAAAAGATGACGGTTCACCGTGGAGCCAGCTGTAAAACCGAGTGATTAAAAAGAAGAAATGGGGTGGGGACTGTAATACACCCAGTTCAGACAATGGGCACCATATCTCTCACTTGTGGTACTGATTCTGGGTGTGCTCCTACTCCTCTGTCTCATGGGACCATGTATATAGCAATGCCTGCAAACATGGATAATGAAACAATTTTTGAGTTACACCATGCTGCAAAGAGAGAGAGATGGAGACGACAACAAAACAAAAACAAAAGAAAATGCAGTATAACTTTCTAGCATGTTCACTATAATGATGGTGTAGCTGAAATCCAGGCAGGAAAGGTTTCACCTGATGAATAAAGTGAGCATGTCTTTCCTGCTTTGGAGATAGATAAATTTACAAAATGTATTAATTTTTTTGCTTAGAAGTTGCCCCTTGAGGGATCTGCTCTATGCATTCATATATTTGCATTATAGTTATTTTGCCTCATTAAAAGTTGTGTGTAAGATTGACCGCTCCACCAGGTGTTTTCTTATCATTCAAGTAACTGTTTATATGGCCTTGGGCAGGCCTCCCCAGCTCAAAACATGATCACAAATGGAGAGGTTATCATCGGTTAAACCTTATGTGCCTGAGTGTTGTGCAGAGATAATTCTGCTTATGAATGGAATCTGTATCACCCAGCGGTTACTCCCAAATTTCTTCTTCTGCGAGGAGAGCTGCGAGAGGAAAGACCAAAAACTCGGAAGACATGGTGAATAACAAGTTAGCTGTCTCAAATGCTGTAGGTAACTTAGGTAAGGGTATAAAATGGCAGGCCTTGGAGAACCTGTCGACAACACTGTTACCTTCAGACACTGGTAGACCGGTGATAAAATCCATAGAGAGGTGGGACCAGGGACGACTTGGGATGGGGAGGGGATGCAGCAGACCTTGTGGCCATTGTTGTTGGTTTTTGCTCTGTACACACAAGGCAGCCTGCCACAAACTCCTTAATATTCTTAACCATCTCAGGCCAGCAGAAACGGAGAAACTTAAGGGTTCTGTGTGCTCCAGGATGGGATTTCATAGCTTGGGGAATAAACAGAAGCCCACTAGGGCCTGTTCCTGAATCTGGGTCGCTCTTTTGTGCCTGTCTTATAATAGTCTAGATTCCCCAGGAGAAAGGAGCTACTATACCTGTGGTTGGGGTAACTGGCCTTGCATAATCATCATGACTCAATGGAAGAAACTGCCTTGAGAGAGCATCTGGCTTCTTGTTCTTGGTTCTGGGATGGTATGAAAGAGTCAAGTCAAAACAGCTGAAAAAACAGTGCCCATCGGGCTTGACAGGGGTTTAAATGCTTAGCTTGTTGGAGGAAGTCCAGATTTTTATGATCAGTCCATACCAGGAATGGATCTTGGGCCCCCTCCAGTCAGTGTCTCCATTCTTTGAGCGCGAGTTTGACAGCCAGCAACTTCCAGTCTCCAACATCATACCTAGACTCAGTGGGAGTCAAGCCTTTTGAGTCAAAGCACAAGAATGTAGTTTCCCATCAGAAGAACATTGAGAAAGAATGGCTCCCACTTAATTGTCTGAGGCATCTACTTTAACAATGAATGGCAAAGCCTGATCAGGGAGTGTCAGGATGGCTGCTGAAGAGAAATGTTCCTTAAGCTCCTGGAATGCTTTGGCAGCCTGCTAAGTCCACACAAAGAAACACCACTCTTCTTGGTTAGGGTTGAAGTGAGGGCAGCCACTGAACTGAAGTCTCGAATAAATGTTTGGTAAAAGTTTGCAAATCCAAGAAATCTTTGGACCTCCTTGATGGACTTAGGGGTGGGCCAGTCACGCACAGCTTGGGTCTTCTTTGGGTCCATTTGAATGCTACCCTCCCTAATGACAAACCCAAGGAAGGAGACCTTTGTGACATGAAACTAACAATTCTCTGGTTTGACAAAGAGGTTGTTCTTGAGCAATCTCTGGAGAACTTGACGGACATGATGATGGTGCTCAGGCAGAGATTTGGAGAAGATGTTAATAATTAGATAATAATTAGAAGTTAGATAAATGTTATCCAGATAAACAAAAGCAAACTGATTAATCATGTCTCTGAGAACATTATTAATAAATGCCTGAAAAACAGCAGGGGCACTGGTCAGTCCAAAAGGCATAACCTGATATTCAGTGACTGGATGGAGTATTGAAGGTCATCTTCCATCCATCACATTTGCAGATTCTGATCAAATGGTATGCATTGCGCAAATCCAGCTTGGTGTATATGGTAGCTTGCAGAAGCAGGTCAAATGCTGTAGACATCAGCAGCAGGGGATATTGATTACAAATGGTGATTTTATTAAGTCCCCAGTAGTCGATGCATGGCTGCAGTCCTCCATCCTTTTCCCCCACAAAGCAGAACCCGGCCCCCATGGGAGAGATGGAAGGACATATAAGTCCAGTGGCCAGGGCCTCCATAATGTAGGCATCTATAGACTTACATTCAAGGAAGGGAGACTGAGAAAATATGACCACTGGCAAAATATCAATGGTGCAGTCATAGTGTCTGTGAGGTAGAAGTGTAGATGCTCTTTTCTTGCTAAATACCTCCTTCAAAATCAGATACTCAGCAGGAACAGGTTAGCTCAGATGGATCTACAGACTCTGGCTGAAGGGAAGGACTTGGAAAGAGGCAATTAGGTGGTGGAGGGGGTGGGTAGGGGTAGTGGTGGAGACCGGATTTAGGGCACGTTGTCCTCTAGTATGAAACTGGATGTGTGAGTGTGGGAGTTCGTGGGGAGGAGGGTGGGGAAAGAGGGTCGGAGGTGCCCTGGTTTCCGAGCTGTGTGGCCGGAGCATCGGGGTGGGTGCTGGCCCGCACTGGGTGGTTGTCTGGGGGGCCTGGTTCTCCTGGACGTGGTGCGGACCCTCTGCCTTGGGGGAGGGGGGCTGCCTCCGGGTCCTTGGGGCCCTGGACCCTCTACTCTAGCTGCCCTGGGTGGCCGGGACCTGGCGGGGTTGGCAGCTACCGGTCCTGGCTCGCTGGGGCCTCTGCCCCGCCGCCGCGGGGGGCTCTGGCTGGGGCTTTCCTCTGCCACCATCTGAGTAGGCCTGGGGTTGTCGTTGGTGCGAGGTGGCTTGGGGTCGTGCTCCGAGATTCCTGCTAATGGCCCGGGTCCCTGGTCCGCCATGGTCTCCCTCTGACCGCTTTGAAGGCGTGGTTGCAGTTGCACAGTATTGCTCGTCACTTGTCACATTTTTTTTTTTTTTTTTGATAATTTTTTTATGTTATTGATATTTTTTATTATAATTATGTATTTTTTTTTTCCTTTTCTCTTTTATTTATTTATTTATTTTTGTTGTTGTTGTTGTTGTTGTTTAGTTTTGTGTGTTAATTATTATCAACAAATTAATTAATTAATTAATTCCCCCCCCTATCTCTGTGACTGTGTATTCATTACTTTGATGGATGTTATGATATGTTTGTGATGTGTCTTTTTGTTCTGGTCATTATTTAACAAACTCTTGATTAATCTCAGCTCTATTTTTCTGTAAAAGCCGCAAGAAATTTAATGTTGTATTTATGTACAGATATAGCAGTTTGTCTGGTGATAGTTTGGT
>JAQMYF010030064.1:0-14887 GCA_030014195.1 Neosilurus mollespiculum
CTTGGGTGACCCTACCAGGGGCATAATGCCCCCGACAACATAACTCCCAGGATCATTAGGACACGCAAACCCCTCCACCACGATAAGGTGGCGATTTGAGGAGGGGTAAATCTTGTTCCTAATGAAATTTAATTTGTGGCCAGTGACATGAAGAACATTCTGTCAATTCACAAGTTTAATTCCCAAGATGTTCCTACAGATCTTTGTGAATTATTTTGTTTTTTTTATTAAGTGCCAATTTTACTCCACTGAACTTCCCCTTCTCACCAGCCCAGATTTTGTGCATATCTGTTGAAACAATAGAGAGGGATTACAATGGTAATGTTTTAAATTACTTAAAGAAACCATTTCCAGTGTGCCATGTATGCATTTTAATAATATGCTATGGATGATGTCATGTTAGTGCAGCTAACTAACACTTAAAAGTGTAAAGAACACAATAGCATTGCTGATTGATAAATATTTTTACCATCTAACTGATGCATTAATAATAATAACTGAAACATGTAATTGTATTGAGAATATAGATTTTGTGTTTATAATGAGATTGCCCTTATATTGTGATGGTTTTATTCAGCAGAAAACATAAAGATCTGATTACCTTCATAACATAATATTTAGTTTAATCTAAGGAAGTGAAAAAATCATTTTGAGTCTCTGTGTATGTGCATTTAAATATGTAATTTACTACTGTCATAAGTTGACTGAAAGACTTGAAAATGTACCTTGAAAGTGTTTGAAAAGTGCTAGTATTTTACCCTGGAAAACGTGTAAGAATGCTGAGAGTATGTAAACTGATAACTCTATATCCGTGGATCAAGACAAAACACACTAAATGGAGACTTATTACATTCTATTTCAATCTTTCTCAAAATGTAATGCTTTTTTAATTGGTGTAATATTACTTTTGAATTCTGAGCAATATCTCCCTGTGGGTCTAGCACAGTGACCAATTTGGTATGAAATCTTGTTAAGAGGGTTCTTAAGAAGGGTGATGCAAGTCATGTTAAACATACAGTATGTATCCTATACTCATTATACTAATAGTAATATCTTACACTATTTCTTGTTTGTGTTTCAGAAGAGCATCAACAGTATTGTTTCTGGAGTCCAGTAGTATCAAACTGCTCTTCTTAGTACCATGAGAGATGCCATGAAGAGGATCTTTGAAAGACGTTCACAATTTTCAAGATCCTTTCTCTGCAATGGATTCCAAATACATCCAGGACAGCACTGTCCACAGGCTTTTTAACCCAGTTCAATCAGAGGTAGTCATGTCTCAAAAATTTGTAGAGTTAGGAAAGTATAATCAAGAGTTCTTGCAACCAAAAACAGAAGTTTTTACTATGTACCCAATCAACAATTGACAATCGTCAAACATTAAAATATCAAAATTGATTGTGAAATGATGGGCATTGTCCCAATAAGGCTTTACTATTTGCCAGTTCGGCATCATAGACAGCCATCAATCTTTGACGTAAGCTTTAACCTGTGAGCAGGCAACGTCGTTCATTTGAGCATCATGAATTTCTTAGAATCTCCTGTCAGAAGCAGGCAGGTTCATCAGTAATTAATTTATTAATCAAGTTCACATACTATAAGTTTGTTAATGTTTTTTATGGTGCATATCTTGTATGAACTTTAACAATAGCAGCATAAAACACTATTGTATTTATGCAAAAAAAAAAAAAAAAATGTAGGTTTTGCCTGAATTTGTAAATAATGAAAGCTTGTGATGACATTGCTTGTACAGAAACTGGTGATGACATTGTTAGTATAGTCTTCTGTACCCTGTCCCTAGCAGATTTCAGTGGTACTGCACTTTAAGAGACTTCTGGGTAAGCTTCATTTCCCAGCTTGAGTGGTTGCCACCTGAAACACACTTGTCACTGAGAGTAATCCCAGAATCATGAAGTTGTTGGAGCACCTTCCTGACTCATTCATTGTGAACCTCTTGAGCCATGGCATGAATAAGGATGTTGTCTATGTGGCATATGACACTTTCTTGACCTTCAAGAATATGTGACATTTGATGTTGAAATATTTCTGGGGCTAACCTTATGTCAAATGATAATTGAAGCAGAACCATTGTAATGTCTAACAATTGGGTTTAAGAGTGATTTGAGCTAGGAATGGACCCCGACAGGTATATAGTATATATAAAAGCCTGTCCCTTCCTCTTAAAAAATAACAAAATAAAATTAAATAAAACCTAAAAGAAGGATTTGATTTTTAACCTGATATGGTTAGTGTCCCCTGGCTGGCTGGGAGGCTGGTGGTGAGGCTGCTGGGAGCAGTGGTGTTGTAGCCCTGCTAGAGGTACAGGTAGAGGCAACTACTGAGGTTTGTCTGGTGGAGGGGGTGAGTTCAGTGCCACTTGCTCTTGCTGCTGCTGTTGCAAAGGAGAAAACATTTCTTTCATCCACAAAAAACAGAACCTGTCCCACACCCAACTCACTGGGCTGTTCATGTCAGTAATGCCATCTCCAGGTCCACTCTTCTTGCGGCATTTCTTTAGCCGGCCCATCATGGTCATTATGCTTGTGTACCATATTTAAGTTGCGCCACAGAAGTAGACATGGCAGCCTGTGCAGCCCAGAGATCCTCCTTTTGGGTGACATCTCTAACCTCCACAAGGCGTTAACTAGAGAGGACCTCGATTTCTAATGAGGAACTCAATGATTACCTCCTTTTTATTCCAGTAAAGGCAGTTACTGTCTTCTTTCTCTTGGCTTTCTGGGTGGAGGTGGTGTCCTCATCTGGTGCTGGATTTGGATGGACTCATTCAGGCTCAGGGGTGGGGCAGCCTTGCCTTTGGTACTCTTGGGTGGCATTTCTCAAAAGATACACTAGCAAAAGCAAGTTACCAGTAAATATGTGCTCTCCTCAAGTGAAGATCGCTGAATGAGGCGCATTCAATCTTGTCCAGTATATATAGGCATGAGAACTCATAACAGATTGTAAGCGTCCATGACTTCTTGTATCTACTCAAATCTGCATGCATCTATTTGTCCAAAACTTTTCTATGATCAAGACGATTGCCATGACTGACCTCAATATCTGATAAGATCTGGCAGTATCACCATGATTACCCCACAATTAAGACCACAATTTAAATAGTCTCAATATGTTGACTGTTGTCAATCATTTGAATTTCCGTATAACAGCCTTATTTAACAGAGTATGGTTGACACATACTCTGATCTTGCCTGATGGTACAACAACTATCCCTGAGCACCAATCGGTTGCCTCAGTTACTGGAGAAAAAACGTCTGACTTTTGTTTCTTGACCTTGGGCAGCAGTGGATGCGGTACCCGTATTGGTGTGTAAAGACAAACTGGAGAACTAGAATCTTGGTGGACTAGAATCATATATGGATCCTTGAGGAACCCTAGCCCTTTGACAAGTTCAAAACTCTTCCTTAAACTAGTAGCTGTTTCAACAGCATAGACAGGCAGTGCTAGCATTACTAGCTCTAATGTCTGAATGGCTGACTTAGAGAGAAGATTCTGAGCCTGGTTCAATAGTATTTGTCTCCAGCTTCAAAGGTCAAATCCAGGGTGTGTCAACCACATAACATCACTGAAAGTCAAGCTTGAATTCTGTAGCATTAACATCTATATCTGCTGACCAGAAGTCATCATTAATAGCGTTGACTTCACTGAGGTAGTTTGTTTATGTTTTTCTCTATTTTGAGTAAAGACTTACTTCTGCAAACGGCTCAGTGTCCTACTTTTTGACACTTATTGCATGTGCTATAATTTGTTTTTCTTTCAGACTGTGCATGGTTTGTTTTCTGACCTTGATTTTGAGGGTGTTGGCCTTGAAGTTTTTTTGACATTTCCGACCTTGATGCTTTTTAAGGTTGTTGACAGTCGATGTGCTGGCTTTGTCAGAAATTACCTTCTTATGGCTTCATCTCCGCTGTATGAAGATTCCCAATTGCTTTATTGAGATCTTGGATAAACTCTTCTAGCTTCATCCATCGTGCCAATGACAATGCAGTCTCAAATTAGTTGATCTTGTAGTGGCACATACTCACATGACTCCGCTAGCTGTCGTAGATGCGTGACATATTGATTTGTAGTTTTCCCTATTTTCTCTGTGGCACCATTGAACACAAATCTCTCATACAGAATCTTTCTCTGTGGCACAAAGTATTTCCTCAGGGACTTGATAATCTCCTCTGGATTCTTTCTTTGATCCTCTGTGAGCAATATCAGGTTAGTCATAACTTGTTTGCACTTGGGTCCCATGATGGCACACAAGGTAGCTGCTACCATTGTCATACCTTCTACATCACCAGTATTGTCTTGTTTCTTCAACTTGGCATCGAGCTGTGTAGTAATGAGAAAATCACCCCAAGCAGATTAAAATTCCTTTTAATTTTTCACTACATCCTCTTTAAGAAACATGGGGGTGGGAGAAAGGATCTGATATATAGTAGTATTATATGAGTGGTACTCCTTTGAATGGTACTGAAGTGTGTATGCATGCTGCACTGTGTCCATGGTCTTTTACTTGTTCACTACTGTTCACAACATGAAAACAAAACAGGTGTGCTTGCCTCGCTCACAACACGGCAGGTGTCAAAACTCACTGAACTGTTATTCACATACAGCTCACTTGAGCCTGGCTAACCATCTCATGCAGAACACTCTGTAAAATTCCTCTCTGTTCTCCAAACACGTAGAAGAAACTCAGTCCACACAAACTGTTACTCACAGTTCAGCTCAACTCGCCACTTGAGCAAGCATATATATGTCGTGGTGTATGTGTGGGAATCCAAGACAGCATTACACCCTCAACACACAAGTTACTCGGGCCATAACTCAGGAAATACACATTACTTGTGCTGTAGAAACTGACAGTTCTTGTAATAACTGAGAGACACATTAAATCCCAACACTGCCACCAGTTGCTTTTTTTGATTCACAGAGATCTGTATGGCCATTTTAGGTCAGGGTATGCATGTGCAAGCCTTACTATACAACAAAAAACAGTTTAAAAGAGACTTTAATAAAGCAAAAATGAGGTTCAAAAACACAACTCCATTCAATTCAATTCAGTTTTATTTGTATAGCGCTTTTTACAATTGACCTTGCCACAAAGCAGCTTAAGTAGTTTAAAAGTAATTTTAGAAGAAATGTAAACATTTTTCTAGAACCTCTACATATCCCTGATGAGCAAGCCCACGGCAACAGTGGCAAGGAAAAACTTCCTCAGTTGATATGAGGAAGAAACCTTGATAGGAACCCGGCTCAATAGGGAAACCCATCCTCATTTGGGTAAAACCATAAAATACAAACCATACAAGAGAAACTTTATTTCAGTCCAACATGTAGTCTGGTTGGTTATACCACAACTGTGGGTCCTAAATAACTGCAGCAAGAGAGTCTATATCACCAGCAGTGAAAAGTCATGTTCACAATCTCTGAATGCACATCTAAGTCCATATGGATCTTCATCAGCAGGAGCGAGGGGTTTCCAAGATGAGAACTCCAGCCAGCATCAGCACACCAGGACAGACCACAAGACTCAGAAAGCAGAAGGATCAGGAGAATCAGGATCAACGGCATCCCAGAAGAAGCATGTGTACCTCAGCAAAAACACAGGGACGGGGGTGGGGGGGGGGTATGCTCATAACAATATAATGGTAAAAGAAGAGTGTATTAGTGCTGGGTGCAAGCAGGGACTCCAGCATGACTAACTATGGCAGCATAGATAAAAAGAGAGTCATTAAAGTTTTAATCATCACAGATTCAACCATCAAAGATTCAATCCTTAAAGTATTAATCCTTATAGATTTAATCGTCAAAGATTCAATAATTAAAGTTTTATTTATCACAGATTTAATCATTAAAGTTTCAATCATCAATGATTCAAGTTTTAATTATGACAGATTTAACCATCACAGATTCAATCATCAGGCATTGAGCTCTGAGCTCTGATACCAGTGTTATGTGCACACTGGAAGAAAGGCAATTTTAACACTGCAGGAATATTTTACTTTTTTCCTACAACTTTTATCTTAAGATTTCTCCACAGCATGATGCAGGGTGTATTATATGTTTTTTTTTGTTTGTTTGTTTTTTTTTAGTATTTTTTTTTTGTTTTTTTTGGTAGTAACTCTACCCATTCTCTCTCTACATAGGTATAGTGCATAGTACAGGTTTAATGAGTGTCAGTGCCTCTCACTGGGTTACAGAAGCAGGACCTTTACTCCTCTTCATTCCTGGTGCAGCACATTTTTACTGGTTCATCTACAGGTAGCACCCCACTCACTCATTTTCTACTTCAGGTGCAATGTACCGCCACTGGTTTCCCAGAGGTACCACCTCCTAACCACAGTACACAAAATCACAACCATTAGTCTACTCGAGGAGCAGTGCTCATCCACTCACTCTTGTTTGTTCTTGGTGCAATGCACCTCTGCTGAATTTTTCTAAAGACAGTACCACTTCACTAGGCTAGGACCTTTACTCACTGTATAGTTGAGGTGCTGCGGAACACTCAGCTTTTTATTTTGAATGAAATGTTTTTACTGTTGTCACTGTGAGACATCAAAGACTATAATTATTATCAGTTTTCTGTGACTTTTAAATTGATTTCATCTGAAATGACAGTGTTCTTCTCTCTTTATATTCAAACATTTCCCTGAGTTGTTGCTCAAGAGAGAACCTGCTGATACTCCGACTCTCATAATTCCAAATCCAAGCCATCATTTATCATATTTTTACTTAAATAAATCATTAAGAGACCCCAGGATTAGTCCATTTAACTGACTCCACCCCTACTACAGTTTAAATTCATCTATAACCATGTATTTATTCCCTAATATGTTTTATGAAGAATTTTATTACAAATAATTAAAAATATGATTGGAGGTGAAACATGTCATTAACTTGTGTAATAATAATAATTATAATTTTGTAAAATATACAATTAATTAATAAAAAACGGTTCCTAAAAATGTTCTCACCAGTGAGATACAGGAGGAGAACAGATTCAGCTTCATGACCTAAGGGAAAAAATAATCTGTGATGTCCCGTCAGAGGATTTAAGGTCATGCCTGTCTGTTGATCTGTTCTCTCCTCTCGTGTGTGTGTGCTTTGATTGCAGGCTCCGCCCTGATGATCCCACCTGTTCCCCATTTCCTCCCGAGGATAAAAGGCTCGCTATTCTTTGGTCCCATTGCCAGATCGTTCTGTGTTGTCACAGGGAGCAGCATTATCTCGCACATCACCAGCGATCTAGCCAGTTGTTTGATGTACGACTTTTTCCAAGTCCGCCTGTCAGTTTCTCAAATAAAGAAACCCTTCTCACGCTACCTTGCCTTGTCTGTCCTGCTTTTTGCCTGTCAGCTCTGGTGCCATCGTAACATTACGATATGGCCAGACATGGACCCAGCGGACAGAGATCTGGTCAGTCAGGTGCTGACCTTCCAGGAGCAAAGGATCAAAGCCTATGAGACCCAGCTCAACACCATAGCGACTGGAGTGCAGCAACTCGCGGATTGCCAGGACTTCTTTCAACAGGACGAGTGGGCGCAGGTGAATCAGCTGAGTGCGCAGCTGCGCCAGATTACCACAAACCTGGAACGACTGGATTCACCTCTGCCAACCACGCCGGTGTCCCCACTGCCAGCCGCCACCCTGCCTCCAGTTACACCCCCCACCCCCCCCCCCCCCCCCCACCCCCCGCCTCGACCAGTTCGCCTAGCCCAGCCTGAGAAGTACTCGGAAGAATCCGGGAAGTGATGCTCCTTTTTAGTCAGGTGCAAGCTACACTTCCAGAATGATCCAGCCGCCTTAGCCTCTAAACAAGCCCAAGTGGCTTTCATGATTTCCCATCTCTCGGGAAGAGCAGCAGCATGGGCTATGGCGGAATGGGCTTAAGGCGCAGCAGTGTGCCAAAGCTGCCAACAGTTTAAACAAACACTCACCCGCTTGTTTGTTCACTCCTCTCCAGCTCTCGAAGCATCCAGGGCCCTGTTTAGGCTGTGACAGGGGTCCAGAAGGGTCATCGATTATGCCATAGAGTTCTGCACGCTGGCAGCTGACAGTGGCTGGAATTGAGGGAGGAAGGTCATGGATGATTACATAGAAGCCTTGCTGTGAGCCAGCATTATCCACCCATCCTCGTTGCCTGTGGGAGCAGGGTTCTTTTTTGTGGAAAAGAAGGATGGCTGACTTCACCTGTGCATAGACTATCATGCACTAAATAACATCACCATAAAGAACCAGTACCCACTTCTTTCATTTCCTCCGCCTTCGAGCTGCTCCAACAGGCCCGAGTTTTCACCAAGCTGGACCTGCAGAACGCATACCACCTGGTCAGGATCCGCGAGGCAGACGAGCGGAAGACTGGGTTCAACACTTCCACAGGCCACTACGAGTACCTCGTCATGCCCTTCGGGCTGACCAACGCCTCCACTGTCTTCCAGGGCTTCATCGTCGAGGTGTTGTGTGAGTACTTAAATGACTTTGTCTCCATTTATCTGGATGACACACTTGTTTTCTCCCCTGATCTTGCCACCCACCAGCGTCACGTCTGCCAGGTCCTGAGTCGCTTGTGGGAGAACAAGCTGTTCGTGAAGGTGGAGAAATGCGAGTTCCATGCCATCTCAGTCTCGTTCCTGAAATTCATCGTGTCTCCAAACCACGTCTAGATGGACCCCAAAAGATTAGTGCTGTTTCTAACTGGCCACCCCTCACGTCACGAAAGAAGGTACAGCAATTCCTGAGGGTTCGCCAACTTTTACTGGAGGTTCGTCCGTAATTTCAGTTCCGTGGCAACGCCACTACATGCACTAACCTCTCCCAAGGTCACCTTTTAGTGGAGTCCAGAAGCTAAGGGGGCGTTCCAGAGACGAAGATACCCATCACCAAGCTTCAGTTTATCGTGGGAGTGGATGCCTCCAATGTAGGTGTGGGGGCAGTTCTGTCCCAGTGGTCCCCCAAAGATGACCGGATTTACCCATGTGCCTTCCTGTCCCACAAGTTGTCACCGGCAGAAAGAAATTACAAATTGGGGAACCGGGAGCTGCTGGCCATCAAGGTCGCTTTGGTGGAGTTGAGACATTGGCTGGAAGGGGCAAATCAGCCTTTCCTGCTGTGGACAGACCACAAGAACTTGAAGTACCTTAGGTCGGCCAAAAGACTAAACTCGTGGCAAGCCAGGTGGGCCCTCTTCTTCAGTCATTTTCGGTTCACCTTCTCCTATAGGCCGGGCTCTCAGAACGCCAAATCTAACACTCTGTCCCACCTATATGAATCAAAATTGGCTGCCAATGAACCTGAACCCATCCTACCTCCCGACCGTGGGATAGAAGATGAGGTGCAGCAGGCTAGTCAGGGGGTACCCACTCCAGTGGGCTGTCCTCGCAGCTGGTTGTTTGTACCGGAAGCGTTGCACTCTCAGGTGATAGATGGGCCACACACGTCCCCTCTATCCTGTCATCCTGGGGTCAAGCGAACTATGTTTGTGGTCAGGCAATGGTTTTGGTGGCCTTCCCTCACCAAGAACATGGCGGAGTACATTGCAGCTTGCTCTTTCTGCGCCAGAAACAAGACTTCAAGACAGGCCCAGATGGGTCTCCTTCAGCCATTACCCCTGCCGCACAGACCATGATCACATATCTCCCTGGACTTCATCACGGGCCTGCCCCCATCAAAAGGCAACACGGTGGTGCTGACAGTGGTCGACCGCTTCTCCAAGATGACCCACTTCATCCCCCTGCCGGAGCTGCCCTCGGCCAAAGAGACCACCTTCATCCTGATCTCCCAGGTCTTCTGGATCCATGGTCTTCCCAAAGACGTTGTCTCTGACGGGGGTCCACAGTTCATATCCAGTTTTTGGAATGAGTTTTGTCAATGCCTGGGTGCCACTGTCAGCCTGTCATCTGGTTACCACCCAGAGTCCAACGGCCAGACAAAGCAGCTGAACCAGGAACTGGAGACCTGTCCAAGATGCTTAGTGGCGCAGAGCCAGGCCACCTGGAGTGATCACCTCACATGGGTGGAGTATGCCCATAATTCACTCCCCACTGTGGCTACTGGACTCTCCCTCTTCCAAATCGCTCAGGGGTACCAACCGCCACTTTTCCCGACCAATGAGGAAGAGGTGACGGTTCCTTCAGCCCATGCCTTGGTCAGGAGATGCAAAAAGATCTGGGCCATGGCCAGGCAAATGCTCCTTAGGGGGCAGTCCCGCATGAAGACAGCAGCAGACCATCATTGCCGGCCAGCACCTACCTACAGACCCAGCCAGAAGGTTTGGCTTTCCACCAAGGACCTGCCCCTACATGTCTACACCAGGAAATTAGCACCCAGGTTTGTTGGTTTGTTTCCGGTGTCTAAGGTAAGTAACTCTGTCTCTGTCCGGCTTAAACTCCCCAGGTCCCTAAGGATACACCTGACCTTACATGTCAGCAAGCTGAAACCTGTCTAAAAGAGCTGTCTGGTGCCACCCACCAGTCCCCTGCCACCGCCCAAGATGGTGGAGGGTGGACCAGTCTACGCAGTCAAGAGGCTTCTGGCTGTACACAAGAGGGGTCGGGGGAGACAGTTCTTGGTGGACTGGGAGGGCTACGAACCTGAGGAGCACTCCTGGATACCTGCAAGCTTCATCGTCGACCACACATTAACTGATGACTTCTACAGACAGCATCCAGAGACACCAGGCCCGTCAGGGGCCGGCCCTAAGGCCCGTAAGTTCTGTGATGTCCCGTCAGAGGATTTAAGGTCATGTCTGTCTGTTTGATCTGCTCTCTCCTCTCCCGTGTGTGTGTTCTGATTACAGGCTCCGCCCTGATAATCCCACCTGTTCCTCATTTCCTTCAGAGGATAAAAGGCTCGCTATTCTTTGTTCCCGTTGCCAGATTGTCTTGTGAAGTCATAGAGAAAGCGCATCTCAAAGTTCGCACCATGATCCAGCCGGCCGTTCATATACGGTTCATGTACCTAATTTTCCAGTGTCCTAAAATAAAAGGATCCCTGTTGCAACCCTATCTTGTCATGTCTTTCCTGCATTTGGGTCTGTCAGTTCTTGGTACCAGCATCACATCCAAGAACAACAAAATAAAAAATTATATTGTTTGTTATTTAAAAGTGTTTTTTGTTCTTTTCTTTTTTTGTGGACTTTTTTCTGACCAATCTCCATATATATATATATATATATATATATGTCAGTCAGTCATCTTCTTCCACTTGATTTGGGGTAGGGTCATGGGGGCAGCAGCTTAAGCAGTGAGGTCCAGATGTCCCTCTCCCCAGCCACTTCCTACAGCTCTTCCGGGGGGACACTGAGGGATTCGCAGGCCAGTACATAATCCCTCCAGCATGTTCTCGGTCAACCCCTGGGTCTCTTCCCTGGTTGGAAATGCCCATAACACCAAATTAGGAAGGCGTTAGCTGTCTGAGCCACATCAACTGACTCAATGTCAATGTGGAGGAGCAGCGGTTCTACTCTGAGCTCCTACTGGATGACCCTGTCTATAAGGGAGATCCCCACCACCCCACATCCCCACCCCTGTGATCTTGTTCTTTCAGTAACTACCCAAAGCTTGTGACCATAGGTGAGGGTAGGAACATAGATTGACTGGTAAATTGAGAGTCTTACATTTTGGCTCATCTCCCTCTTCACCATGACAGTCCTTACAGATTTAATAAAGCCTTTTAGGCCAATGTGTATATATGCCCCTTTCGGGATGCAGTTACTCCCTCTTAAAAAGGAAACATAATAAAAAATGCATGTAACTCAGATTCTTAGAAAAAAAGTGCATAGTTTATTTACTTAATAAATAAATAAGTTTTACTTTCAATATATATTAAATAAATAACTAATCACTTTTTTCTAAGAATCTGTTTTTTAATTATTTTATTTATATATTAATTTTATTATATTTCCTTTTTAAGAGGGAATAACTGCATCCAGAAAGGGGCATATATATATATATATATAAAATGAGCTTCAAACTTTAAAATGAATGATCACTTTCTTTAAGAAAACTGTATTGTATTACAACCTACTTGTATTACAACCTAAGTGCATAAACAAAACCACACAATTCTATCCCAAAATGGATATGAAATTGTAAACTTAAGTAAACCAACCTCAAAGTCACTAAACTCAACAACTATAAATAGTCAGCCCACACACACACACACACACACACACACACACCTAATTGTACTATCTTCTAATGCTGGCAAAACTAAAATTGCTTAAAACAAAATATTAAGTGGCAGATCTGAAGCAGTGCTTAAGTTCATTGTGGCCCAAACTCAATGGCCCTTTCACTCCTCACTGAGCAAAATTAAGTTTATTATTTATTTTATTTTTATAAAGATCTTTATTAAAGATTTTTAATAATTACAGAGTAAAGAAAGTGTACATTTTTTTCCACGTCATCATGAATCAAACATATACAATGGTATATATACATTACACCATAAATCTTTATAGTGAAAGAGTGTCCCATATGTTAGAGTCCTTGAAAGATGTATTAGTAGTTTTTTGCCTTTTAAGATCTGTACTGGTATTTTTTTTATGACAGCATCACTGGGCATAAAAGTTGCCCTCCGTTATGTGGCCTCCCACCACCCTGCTATAAAGGGTTATCAACTCCCATGGATCGAATACACTCACAACTCCCTCACCAGTTCGGCTACAGGTATATCCCCATTCATGGCATGTTATGGTTTTTAACCCCCTCTCTTTCCCAAACATGAACAGGAGGTGGCAGTTCCCTTGGTTAAGGAACACCTGAGACAGGTTTGAGAAGTCTGGAAGAACATCCAAGCAGCACTCAACCGATCTGCTGAGAGAAACAAGCGGCTGGCCAACCTTCATCGTGTCCAGGGCAGATAGATGGTGTGGTTCTCCTCATGTGATCTTCCCCTCCAGACCGAGTCATGTAAGCTCACTCCACATTTTATTGGATCATTTCCCATTGTGAAAGTCATCAACCCCACCGCAGTTAAGTTAAAACTACTGGACTCCCTCAACATCCATCCCACCTTCCACGTGTCCCTCCTCAAGCCAGTATCCTCCAGTGACCTTAGCTTTTTCTTCTTTCAGTGCCTCCTCGAGTCCCAGCGCTTCCGCCCCCATCTTTCCCACGCAGACGCATGCTCTCCTGGATCGCTCGATCAGCGCTTCCATCCCATCTCTGCAACGCGGGATGCACTCTCTCCCAGATTGCTTGCTCAGCGCTTCCACCCCCCCCAACCCCCGTCTCCACAGATTACTCCTCACCCCTCTGGGTCCCTGATCCCCCCCATTTCCCCTAATTCAGTTTAATAAATACTTTAACTTCCCTTGTGTCTCCGGGTGTGCTTTTTGGGTCCTTGAATTTCATCGAGGTTCAAACCCTAACAGTTTCAGTCCAACAGAAACATCAGGGAACTGCTCCTTAAAGAGGGAGGGGCAACTTTGACTGTCATGGACATTATTCATGCTGGTCCATGTTTAGTCATTTAACAAGAATGAGGCAGCAATCTTGACACCAAATCTCTGCAGTAGAAAACCTGTTGGGGTAAAATAAATCAATATATCCATGTTTTAAGTATTAAGTGGACATTATATCTGTTCAACAACTATAATCTGTTAAAAGTTAGAAATTTTACTTACTTGAATCTTTTCATGAAGTGGCTTTGTAATCCTCAATGCATGACTCTTACTCAACAGGATTAGGAGCCCCAACTGCCTGTTGAGTAATCCTCAATGCATGACTCTTACTCAACAGGCAGTTGGGGATCCTAATCCTCTCCAGGTTCAAAGAAGACATGGCTGGATTTTTCCTGCACCTGTTGTGCACTGCTTCAGGTTCTCATTTCTTTTCTTTTGATATCTCTTTCTTTCCATCTTTCTGAAAATAAAAAGTTAGAACAATGATGGCAATTATGCTTGTATAAAAGAGATGCTAGAAGAAGCAAGACATTGTACTGTAAAGAATGGAGAAACAAAACAGTCACCAGTACTTACCACTGAGCCATTTTCTTATGACTCAACCATGCTCTCTGCTTTCTCCTCATCACTCATATATGCCCTAAGCGAAATGTCTTTTTCTCTGACAGAACTGTTGTTGCTGAGCTGTTTCGGGTCTCTATACTATTCTCCAGCTTCTTCTTTTGATATCTAGCATGATCTCTTCCTTTGTAGAAAAAGATGTGAAAAGAAAGTGAGTACCTCCTAGCTTCCTTTTTAGCTTCCTTTCTTTAAACTGTGCCCTGGTATGAAGATTCTCTTCCCATTTCCATTCCTCTCTTCTCTTTGCATATCTCTCTTTCTCTGCTTTCTTAAGTACTCTTCATATTTTTTGAGAGTCTCTTCTTTCAGCTTGCATCAATACAATGTTGACTGATGTGACATGAATGCTAACTCAGCTATTTTTTAAATAAAAATTAAATAAAAAAGACAATAGAAACAAGGTGGGAAAAAAATTCAATTTCGAATTAAACATAATAATAGATCTTAGGACTTTAGAAGTTTAAGGACTCATACTTTGAAGTACTGAGCATTACTCTCTGCATTTCGTTTTTGATTTCCAACATAAGGGTTGAGAGGTCCAGTGTACTTGCTTGCATTAATGTTGCTTCATATATAAATGCTAAGATTTTTTTATTTATTCACTGAAACTGTATTAATGTATGCACCCTCTTTTGTATGAATGAATTAATATTTGTAATTATTGTTTACATAACATATTTTTTAAAAAATATTAATTAATTCATTCATTGATTAATTAATTCATTCATTTCATTCATTCATTTTCTGAACCACTTAATCCTAATTAGAGTCGCGGGGAGGCTGGCACCCATCTCAGCCAACTCTGGGTGAGGGCAGAGTACACCCTGGACAGCTCGCCAGGCCATCGCAGGG
>JAQMYF010030759.1:0-14840 GCA_030014195.1 Neosilurus mollespiculum
TAAATTCCTTCTATTTCACCACAGCTGCCGAGTCTGTCCTGCTTTTGGGTCTGTCCGTCATTAGTGCCGGCGTAACAGCCTGTATGTATCAATCTCAGCTTTAAAGAAGTTTACCTGCCAGGCTGTGATCCAATCACACCATGCATCACACCTGCATGTCATTAATCAGGTGCGGGACTGCTGTTCATTTTCAGAGCTCACAGGTAGAGTATACCTGAGGCTAGTCAACAATTTTCAGTAGACTCAAAGAACATGTATTAGTCCTTAACACTCCTTAACCAACCAACAACTACCATCAGATATGACTGGCATGTTAGGACTCAGCAAAGGCATAAAACTAATTTAGTCCTTATTCATAATTAACAGCAGTTTAAATAACAACATACCAGAGAAACTGTAAAATCAATGAGGTTAGTCACTGATTTGTATGATTGATATTTTTATTAGTGCCCAGGAGGAGTTTAACTGTCACCATATACAAGGACATGATATTAGATTTAATGAATACTTTTTAAAAAGTGGTTTGAACCAAAAGGAGATGCCAAGAAAAACAACACCAAAATTTGACATGAGATACTGGCCACTGAAGATGTGGGTGGTTGAATGTGAGTTGTCAGGGCTGGACCAGCACATCTGTGGTGTGCCACTGGTGTAGCGCATTGATACTGTGGTACCTTGTGCCTGCCGTGTTAAGGTAATATCCTGACAGAGAATCAGAAGGTATCACCTTGTTCAATTTAGGTTTAATGCAATTCAATTTAAAGTAAAAGCAGTAATGATGATCTGCTATAAAATGTTAAGCTTGTACTCTGCCTTTAGACATTTGCTTCTGCAGCAATAACCAAGCACTGTAAGCATAAATAAGTAAAACATCAGAATCAAAGGATCACAGGTACAATTCAAATTGTTGCAATTTATTTACAGATTGCTTACTCAGAACAACATTCACGGAAGCAGAACCGGCTACTTCACATTCCGAACCCAGCAGCTGGACCTCCACTCGTGCTCCCAGATCCCGCTCCCCTCATCTGATCTTGGAGGCAGTCACTAAAACATTAACACAAATAGCAACAACACTGGGCACAATTTCAAATACACTCAAAGAAGTAAAAAAAATGTTAAATAAACCTTTCACTATCAAGTGACTCAAATTATTTTAATTATTAAATATTAATTGTCTAATTTTTACATAATGTGCAGTAGTGTGCAGTCTATTGCTCTGATGTTGTTGGGTAGACCATCAAGAGAATGAAATCCTCTCCTGAGTGCAAGCTGTTGGTGTGCAATATAGGGAAACTTTATGTATAGTCTGGTCAGTAGATTTATACCCTCCAGGACTTATGAGAGGGCACAGCTGAGAGGCCACACAGACCTGCAACATACCCTGCTGGTCACATGCTCACTCTGAAATGTCCCTGTGGCCAAAAAACCCAAGGCAGTCAGTACCTTAATATGCAGTGCTGGCAGGTTGGCATATCAGGTATGGGCACACAATGCTGACTCAAGGTGTTGCATAGATCCATGAGAACAGCTCTTGGTAGCCGAAACCATCTTCTAAGAGATTTGCCAGTCTCATTGCAGATGTGTTCTCTCCCAAGTGCACAAGCTTTAATTTATTCTAGTAATAGTAAGTATGCCATTGTGCCAGTCATGAAAGAATTGGTCTGCGATCGCCCTGTAAACAGGGATATTAATTACTAAATAAGCCATGGTTTCCAATGAACATAACTGATATGTCATGAAGTGAGAGTTATTTGCATGATGCTTTGTTACATAATGTTAACCAATGTAAAAACAAATATTTCAGTCTTTGACATCATACTATGAATCTGAAAATTTTAAGAAAATTTTAAAAAGAAGGAAAATTGTACTTTCCTCTGAAAGCAACTTTACAAAATCCCCCACCACAATAAGCGCAGCATCCCGGTGTTGAGTTTGGTGCTGTGTGAGTGCTTCATGCAGCTAGCATAGAGCAGTCTCCGTAACCGCCTGAGGTGGAATATAAATAAACTCCCGAGGAAGATAAAAAGGACGACATTTGATGATCAGTAGTTCCAGGTTGGGTGTACAGGAGTGTGTGAGAGGAACAATGCTCGCACTGTTGCACCAGCTACTGTTCACCATTAAGCACATGCTGCCTCCCCTTGACTTTCCCGATTGTAGTGTTCTGTCCATGCGGTGAACTGAGAAGAACTCGGCCGGCTGGATGGCGTGGTCCGGCACTGCTGGGTTCAGCCATGTCTCAGTGAAGCAGAGGAGATTGCATTCCCGAATGTCCCTCTGTCACTTTACCCTGGCCCTGAGGTCATCGAGCTTATTCTCCAGAGACTGGATGTTGGCAAGCAGAATGCTGGGCAGAGGTGTGCGGTGTGCAAAAGCCCTCACCCTGTTCCTGACGCCGGGACATTCCCCCAGGGCCGCCGCTTCGGGTCCCGTCCTTTTTCCTCCCTCAGGATCTCCTTCGGATATCGGGGGATAAAAACGTTGAATTGTGAGTACATTGTACACCAATAGAAATAAGAGTATCTCAAATTGTAACGAATGCACTCCATGTTGATGTGAACAAAAACAAAGAAAAAAAGTGGTAGGAGCAGTCGCGATGGTGGCCAACTTCAACAGCGCTGGAAGTAGTTGTACTCTACTGAGTGAGAAAACAGCTGTATGATTTACCCTTACCCCACATCCATCCATTTACATACAAACAAATTTCCTAACTGAAGGAGAAAAATAAAGATAAAGAACACCAGCAGAGTGAGTCACACATGAAGATTATTGCCTTCACTTGCAATCTGGCCCATTTAATCATGACAATAACATAACTTTCTCTCCCCATCTCTATTTCTTCACTCAGCTGAAGAATGTGAACACTATGCCTGAAAGGTTAAATGCTGTAATCTGTAAAGGGTGGCCACACTAAATATTGACTCTTTTCTCAAAAAAAGAGACTTTGTTATTGCTATATATTGTTGTTTGTTTACTTATTCTCATTAGTATGATCCAATATTACATGAAAGAAATTCTTGAATAGTACATGATTTCTGATTTATTCATTTTGTTAAGTTGTATAAGTGTACTGTATTTTTTTTGTTTTTTTACTTGCTAAACGATTCCATGTGGTTTGAAGTTCATTCATGCTATGCAAATGGTAAAAAAAAATTTAAATAAAATTTGCATCACCTTTCATTTTTTCTGAAAAATTGTTATTTTCAGTGCTTTTGTTTAATAGCCATACTTTTTTTTTTTTTGGTTCTCACTGCCTACAATTATATTGTTACCAAAAATTATAGAGAATTATTTTTTACTTCTTTTTATTAGGAGCCGTTTAGACAAAAGTGGTGGTATGTAAACTTCACTGCACACTACTGAAGTTTAATAAAATTTAATGAGGAGCAAGTATGTTTGAGTTTACTTGAGTCTAAACATTTATGAACAACTCAGGCCCATAAATGCCAAAAGTTTTGTCTTTCAGTGAATGTTTTTAATAGGAAAAGAACAGACTATTTGAGACAGAATTTAATTTATCTGCTTAAAAATCAATCTCTTCATAATGTCTGTGCTCTTGACTTTCGTAAAGAGTAGGCTGCATTGCCTTCAGCGTGCTTCTGCTCTGCGATGGTCTGGCGATCTGTCCAGGGTGTACTCTGCCCCCACCCACAGTCGGCTGAGATGGGCACCAGCCTCCCTGCGACCCTAATTAGGATTGACCGGTTCAGAAACCAATGATGAACGATGTGTGTGCTCTTTTATGTGTACAGTAGCATGTATCAGATCAGCACAGACACAGTAAAAAATAAATAAATAAAACCAGTTATTAACTTTTTTTTTTTCAATTACATAAACACACACAGTCACAATCCATAATCCATTCATTTCAGCCTACGAATACATGGCATAATCACAATTAACACAATTGACAATCACAATTAAAAAAGGAATGATTTCCTGTGTCATTGAGTGGTGCATTTAGGTGGTATCAGTCACTGACTGAACATGCTCCTGTGACTGGTCAGCAAGTTGTGATGTGGGTGTGAGGTATTGTTCAGTATCGTCTTTATCTTGGACAACATTTGCCTCTCCAACACATCCATCAGAGGGTCCAGCTCCATCCCCACTATGTTACTGGCCTTGAGGATCAGTTTGTTTAGTCTGTTGACATCTGCAACCCTCTCAATTTTGCCCCAGCATGCAATAGCACACAGGATAGCGCTGGCCAAAACGGACTCATAAAACATCCTGAGCAGATGTAGAATGACTTTAGACGCCTCAAAAAATAGAGACGGTGCTGGCCCTTCTTGTAAAGTGTAGTTGTGTTTTTAACCCAGTCCAGTTTATTGTCAATATGTTCTCCAAGGTACTTGTAATCCTCCACCATTTCCACATTGACTCCCTGGATGGAAACAGGGGTTGCTGGTGTTTTGGATCTCCTAAAATCCACAATCAATTCCTTGGTCTTTGTCACATTAAGCTGCAGATGATTCTGCTCACACCATAAGATGAAGGAATTCACAGCAGTCTCCTCACCTCCCCTGATACATCCAACTACAGCAGAGTCATCAGAAAACTTCTGAAAGTGGCAGGTCCAGGTAGTTAAAGTCTGTTGTGTAGAGGGTGAAGAGGAAAGGGAAGAGGACAGTCAACTGTGGTGCTCCAGTGTTGCTGACCACCATGTCCGACACACAGTGCTGCAAGCAGACATACTGTGGTCTTCTAGTCAGGTAGTCCGCAATCCAGGACACAAGAGAAGTATCCAACTTCATCACTGTTAGGTTCTCACCCAGGAGGGTCGGCCTGATGGTATTGAATGCACTGGAGAAGTAAAAAAGTGACCCTCACAGTGCTCGCTGGCTTTTTCAGGTGGGTGTAGACACGGTTAAGCAAGTAGATAATAGCGTCCTCAACTCCAAGACAAGGCTGGTAAGCAAACTGAAGGGGGTCCATATGTGGTCTAACCATGGGTAGGAGCTGATCCAGGATGAGTCTCTCGGGGGTCTTCATAGCATGCCAAGTCAGTGCAATGGGTCTGTAATCCTGGGAGCCACTGTGACGTGGGGTCTTTGGTACAAAGAAAAATTTGGTAAAATTGTAGTAGAACTGTTAAATGATGATTAATGTGAAACAAAGTGATGTGTAATAAAGTGTGGGCCTTCCGCTGAGGCTCAGGTTTTCGCTGAAGCCTCAGATGAGTGAGGGAAACAGCAAAAATCCAAAATCTGCCACGTCACTTCAACAACAACTGCAGTAAACAATCTCTCAGCCACTATCTTCTCTGAAAGTCAGAAGTTAATGGTGGCAGACACTTCACACTGCAGAAATAACAGTATATATACCCGTCCTTGAGTAGGGTTTGGGTGTCTTTGAATGCTCATTCCTGCTCACACCTGCTGCACTGAACTGCTATTGTTTTCACTCTGACTGAATAAATTGTTCTTGATTTTTGAACTGCTAAACAATTGGCTGATTTTTTCACTTTGATTGAATAAAACTGTTCTTGATTATGAATCCGTCTCCTGGTGAATTGAACTGTGTCTGCCACGACATAATTTTGGTGACCCCAGTATGATCAGGCAGGGGTCTTCTCGTCCACCTGGGAACCCCGAAGTGGAGAAACCACGGGTCCAGTGTCGCTACAGGTAAGCACTCTTTGCTACCAAAATAGGGGCTTGGTGGTTTTCCTGACTCTTAGGTGTCTGGGGGGTTGAGATTGGGACCCTCTGAACTAAATTGTTGCAAATTAATGAAAAGCTAAAATGAGCAGTTAATGGAATTTAACCAGTCATAGTCTTTTTTGCTCAAGCATGAATGCATGAGACCTGCATTTTCTCGCTTGCATGAAATTCTGAAGGTTCCCCGGTATTGGGAGTGTTATGTCTATGCCGTATCACAATAAGGCTTATTTTCCCTCGGAGGGGAGGGCTATGCGGTGCTATTAGAGGAAAACATAAGGTGTACCTAAGAAAAGCAAGGACAGTGACCTGTTAAATTTTACTCTAAGATGCTAGTTCAGTTAATGGGCTTCAGTGACCTCAGGACTGGGCTGAAGTCACCAGTTGGTTTATGCTAACTTTGGGAAGAGTAATAAAAAGTATCAATCAAATTCACAGTAAGACTAACACTGAGGAGTATTAAAGACACATAATTTCCTTTGTCCTGAAGTGATTTGCAGTATGTTTATTTTTTATTCAGGCCATAAGAAATGGAAGATTGTAAGTCTGCATTTTGCGTGTGAAATGACAGCTAATGAGCCAAGGAGAAGTGTGGGTAAAATTACTGCATTCAACCAGTAATTGAGAGGGAAAAAAGTATAATAGTGTAATAAATGAGATAAAGAGATTACAGAGGAACAAACGCGAGAAACAGATAAGCTAGCAGATTTGTTATCCACAGTAAGAATATAGAAAAAGACATAAGCTAAAGTGAATACGAATTATAACTTGCAAGTGAATTTTAGCATATAATTACATATATACTTTTGAACAGATGGTGCTTGGGGAGATGATAAATTATAGGTATATGCAGGCAACAATTCAGAATAGGAGAGATAGGCTGCAGCAGCTCACAGGGTTTGGTGTTGAAGTGAATTGAGAAAGGCCTGCTAGAAACAACTAATCATTTCTGGCAGGAGAGGTGTAACAGGATGCTGGATGAAGCAGGCAAACTGCTGATGTTAAAGGCGATTTTGTTGAGAGGAAATTAACATTGTGGGGGCCTGAGTTTTGGACATTATGTAAGTGGCAGGCATTTAATTTAGCCTGGTTCTGGCCCAGAGCGTTGAATAACATTGAAGAATTGCTTCGGCAAAAAAACCCCCAGGGATGGCAGTGTGTGGATCTAGATATGCTCAGAACAATCTGGTCAGAGGAAGGGAGAATGAACAACAAGGCTGTTATCCCATATGCCCCCTGGTCAGGTTGAAAAGTGAAGGTAAAAGTGATTCCCAGGATGGTGGAGAAAATTAGGTGGGGGACAAAAATGGAGCAATTTCAGCGAGGAAAAGACCCAATGATTCAGAGAGTGCCCTAAAGCTTTAGACTAGTGAAAATTGTGACTATAGAGAGTATAGTGGCTGGTATTGAGACCGGTCTAGTCAAAAGTTGTTGGTACAAGTAGTTGTTGTACAGTGCACATGTGGATGCATTACATGTTGGAACCAGGTCAGTAGTGGTAAATGGAGCAATAAAAGAGAACTGGAGTACTGGGCACCCACTGAAACTCTAAATGAGTGGAACTGGACAATGTAAACTGAATGCAGAAGATGAAATGCACATAAGGAAAAAAGTTGTATAAATTGTTATAAATGGAAAAAAGTAAGCGTTTTTGTAGAAGTTAGAAAAAAAATGAAGAACAGGCAGGAAACACAATGTCATATGCCATAGAGTTCCCAAATAACAAAACCCTAAAGCAGTCCTCAGGTAAATGCTGAAATCAAAAGGGTAAGGCAGTGGTGGCTTAGTGGTTAAAGGGATTGGTTACTGATCCGAAGGTCAGCGGTTCAATCCCCACTATCACCACTGTTGGGACCTTGAGCAAGGCCCTTAACCCTTACCAATACTATGTCTACCTTTTCTAAACCCCTGAGTACATCAGTTAAACTTTGTTGAAAAAATAACTTTCATGACAATTCACACTTCATCCAAAAGTTCATCCAAGTCATGCTTTCATAACTGTAGCATATTCGCTATATGCATCCCATAAGATACACTACATACGTAAACTACAAAACAGAAATAACTTGATTTGTTGTTATGTCTGTCACAATATTGTAGAAGTGTTTGCCACCCCATATGTCTGAATGTAATAAATTACCTGTAGTTGCATTCTTGAGATGCTTTTTCTCAGTAAGTACATTTGAATGCACAGTTAATCAGAGCTGCAGTTATAGCTCAACAAGGCCATTTAACTGGACTACTATCTTTGTACTAGTATACAAACATAAAATAGGAATCAATTTATTGACTGAAGTATGTCTGACTTTGTGATAGTTGGCAAAATACCACATTTCATCTTGTTAATATTGTGCGTTTTCTTCTTGGACTATTACATCACAGACCAAAAAATCTGAGTGGCAGCAAATTGACACCATGTTAAGCTGTTAATCGATTTATATTAATTTATACATACCATACCATAGACAGTGAGAGACATGGCCGGCATTTGATAACCCAGTTAGCTGCACTGGGGGGGACAGCAGTGACAGCCCATTGATATTGGGGCTTGAACCTCTGCATTAGATTCAATACACTAATGCTAGCCTACAAAGCCAAAAATGGACCTGCACCCTCCTACCTCAAAGCACCTATCATACCCCGCACTGCACCATGTTCTCTCCAATCCTCTAGCACTGTAAGAGAGATCCCTCCTTCTATCAAGGGACAAGGGAAAACATGCATCTAAACTCTTCTCTGTTCTGGCACCGAACTTCCTCTAGATGTCCGTACAGCTGAGTCACTGGGTGTCTTCAAATGACAGCTGAAAACCTGCCTTTTTCAGAAGTACTTTGATTAGAACTATGTAATATGAAAAAAAGAAAAAAGTGACCTCTACCCATTGAGTTTTGACTGATGGTTTACTTAGCATGTGTCCTAATGAAACATCAGCATCAGAATCTATTCACTGATATTTTCATTAATGCACTTTTATAAGTTGCATACTTGTATCAAGCTTTAAAATAGGAATGAAAGGACAAGCAATATAGTAGGCCAGCCCATATGCAAAATTTCACTTTTTGTGTAAACGTCTGTTGATGCTGTTAATGATCAATAATTTAAAAAAATCTTGAGTCGAGGCAACTGGACTTCTTTTTGTGGTTTTTGAAGACGTTTTGCTTTTAATCCAAAAAGCTTCGTCAATTAGAAATTCTGGTGGAAAGTCCCAGCCTTATATAGGCTGAGGAAAAACTCTCAAGTCAAATGCAAATCATTGCCCCCCCCATCCATTCCATCGCTTGTTATGGTCCTTTGTCCACTAAGGTTGTCTACCTTGTCTGCATATAGGGTCGTTTGGTCACCTGAATAAAGGTGTGAAGTGAAGAGAAACCTCTTGGGATGTAGATACAGAGCTGCCTTGTAAGTGCTTGAAAGGTGAAACCTCAAACCACCTCTTCTGTTTAATGTTGGTTTTTCCTTCTTCACATAGATGGCTTCTTTACTCCTCTTTCAAACCATCTCTCTTCCCTGTCCAGAATCTGTTCATTGCTGTCCTCAAATGAGTGTCCCCTATCCTTGAGATGTAGGTGAACCACTGAGTCATGACCTGAAGAGGTGGCTCTCCTGTGTTGCACCATCCGTTTGTGCAGTTGTTGTTTAGTTTCTCCTGTGTACGGGTCTGAGTACTCCTTGCTGCACTGGACTGCATACACAATGCCGCTCAGCTTCTCTTTTGAAGTTTTGTCCTTGGGGTGAACCAGTCTTTGTTTGAGGGTGGTGTTGAGTTTGAAATTTACTGGAATGTCATGTTTAGAGAAAATCCTTCAAAGTTTCTCAGACACTCCTGCCATATATGGAATGACAACTTTTTTGCCCCTTCTCTTTTTCTCCTCTCTGTTGGATCCAGTGTTGTTACTTCTGGATTTCTTTTCTGATTTGACAAAAACCCAGTTTGGATATCTGCAGGTTTGCAGAGCTTTCTTGATGTGTTTTTGTTCCATTTCTTTTTCCTTCGTTTTGGTGGTAATAGTTTCAGCCTGGTAATGCAGAGTTCCTGGAGACTTCACTGCTGAGACTTCCGTCCTCCACCATGTGCACAGCACAGTCCAGAAAAGGTAACTTGTTGCTGTGTGCATCTTCTCTGGTGAACTTGATGTTGCTGTCCACTGAGTTAATGTGCTCGGTGAAGTCCTCCACTTCCTGGGTTTGGATTTTCACCCAAGTGTCATCCACATATCTAAACCAATGGCTCAGTGTTGTTCCCTTGTAGGAATTGAGGGCTTTGCTTTCCACTTCCTCCATGTAAAGGTTCGCAACAATGGGTGATACCGGAGAACCCATGGCACATCAATGTTTTTGTTTGTAGAAACCATCTTTATATTTAAAGTATGTATGTGGAAAGGCAGAGGTCCAGCAGGTCGCAGATCTGGTCTGGAGTGAAATTGGTCCTGTTGTTCAAGGATCCGTCTTGTTCCAGTCTCTTTCTGACAGTCTCCACTGCTTCCCCTGTCAGAATGCAGGTGAAATGTGAGGTGACATCAAATGGGAGGGACTACTAGTACAAAAATCACTGAATACCTACAGAAACTGGAAAAGGCAAAAGTAATCGACCGTCCATTCTACTACAGATTGTATCCTTAAGTGGCCACACCATGCATATATGGACTCCCCAAGGTACACAACGGAGCACCACTCAGACCCATCGGCAGCAGCATTAACTCAGTCACCTACAACATTGCCAAACACCTCACCACCATCTTGGCACCACTAGTAGGAAACACGCTGCACCACATCCAGAACTCCAAAAATTTTACTAAGCAAGTTCATCATCTTAAGCTGGCTCCCGGAGAGACGATTGTCTCTGTTATGGTTTGAAACCGGATGTAATACAAGGACCCAAAAGCACACCCAGAGGCAGAAGGGAAGTTTAGGTATTTACTAAATTTGGGTAGGGAAGAGGGGGAACCAGGGACCCAGGAGGATGGAATCCGTGGAGGTGGGGAGGAAGTGCAGGGTGAGCAATCCAGAAGAGAGTGTGTCTGCATCGCAGAGGTAGGTCAAAAGCGCTGTGCGAACAACCCAGAAGAGTGTGCTTCTGCGTCGCGGAGGTGGGGCGGAAGTGCTGGGCAAACGATCCGGAAGAGAGTGCGTCTGCATCGCAGAGATCAGGTTCTTAATTAATGAAGCCTCATCATTAGAAAAAAACTCCACCAGATTCTCTTGATTTGGTTCAACTCTTTACTTTATAAAACTATCACTAATATCACTCACTAATATCACAAACATTACATATTAGAAATGTTAATCCTTTATTTTATCCATACACATATTTTGAAATGTTATAAATTAAACCATGAACTTATCACTCACAATGCAGATGAACTGTAAATATTTTCATCTCTAAATATTTCTTTCTACCACAACACAGAAAGTACTATCCAAAATATGAACATAAGTTATAATCCACATATGAATTAAACAAACATGAATTTCGGCTTTTACACCATGAATTGACCAATAAATTTCTTGGTTCAATTTGAATTCGTATTTAAACAGTCCTCTTCATTATGCTGTTCACATTTTGACATCATGAGACCAAGATGACAACTTACAATTTATCAACTGTTCCTCACTATTGCAAGGCTTCAAACAGGATGTTCTCAGAGATACAGAGAGAATGGAAGAGTCACAGAAAGGCATAGAAGTTGATGTCCTTTGGCCACATCCCACGCTAATGACTGCTTCATTGTGAACAGTGCCCTGTGGAACCGGATGATGAATGCCACTCAACTCCAGGCACATTTAATGTAGGTGAGGGGCACCCAAGTGTCACGTCAGACCATTCGAAACCATTTACATCAGCATGGTCTGTGTGCTAGATGACCTGCAATGGTATCTGACCACACCACCAGGCACAGGCGCCATTGTCTTGCATGGGCCAGGGAGCATTTAGGCTGGGCGAGGGACCAGTGGGCCTCAGTGCTGTTCTCTGAAAAAAGTCGATTCATGCTGAGCAGAAGTCATGGCCACCAACAATTTTGGAGACGTCAAGTATTGTACCCAGACGAGCCTTTGGCGGTGGTGGTGTTACAGTCTGGGCAGGTGTGTCTAGTCAATACAGAACTGCCCTATACTTTGTGAAGGGTACAGTGACAAGCCCATACTACCTGAATAACATCATTAATCCAGACATTGTGCCCCTGCATGAACAACACAGGCCTAAATTCATCTTCATGGATGACAATTCTCCAGCTCATCAAGGTCACATCATTTGGGAACGGCTGTTGGAAACGGGGGTGGCTCAGATAGAGTGGCCTGCACTTTGTCCAGACGTGAATCCCATAAAAAAACCTATGGGACCAGCTGAATCACCATATAGAGGCTTATAACTCTGTACCCCAGAACCTTAATGACCTTCAAGAGGAGTTGGATGCCATGCCTCAGCAGATAATAAGTCTACTTGTGAAATGTATGAGACATCGTTGCCATGCTATAATTGATGCTCAAGGGCACATGACAAGTTATTGAGACATTGACATTTTTTTTTTTTACCCACCACTGTTGTTGTCTTTTGTTTCAATAAATTGTTTAATATGAGGAGATCACGATTGCATGCTTCTACTTAAATGCCCTACTTTCATGATATAATATCACTGTAGCGTAAGCTTAGTACTTTTCTATAACTTTCATCCAAAAGCCAAGTAATCATAGCTTTTTGTGAGTAGTGTATATTATATATATGTAATGTCTCTGCAGTGAAAGTTTGCCATGAAAGTGCAATGGGACTGTCATTCAACTCAAAATTTGTAACGTAATGAACTTGGGCAACATTCAACTTGTCTGATGTTATTCAAATAATTTAAGCCTTTAGGTGATTAAGAACGTGGAGGGCATCCACAAAATGATTTGAAAGGGAAATGTGCACTTCCATAGCTGGACAGCCGCCTTAAGTCTGACCGTTTGTTCACTTGGAGTTGCCGCAGTGGTAGGATTAATGGTAATGGCAAAAAGTAAGTTGTGTTGAACATCATTTTGATTCTTTTCTTGTTGGCCTCCCCCAAATTTCTGAACTACTAAATCCAATAGACTCTGTTAAGACCCTTTGTGGAACATAGAACAGCCAGTTGAAAATAAAATTAAAGAGGTGAATCCATTTCAAAGTTCAAAGTTGTTTTAACGGTCTCATTTATATGTATCTTACTGATTTTCATCACAAATATAACATAAGAGAAAGCATTATAATTATTTTTCTCTGTTTCTCCACATCTCTTCCAGTAAATAAGCAAAACCATCTGATGCCATCACCTCTGGACACACGATCTTACTTTGATTTAATAGGGGAATCCAAGTGGGCAGCAAGGTGGCATAGTGGTTAGCATGTCCGCCTCAAAGCAAAAGGGTCCTGGGTTCGATTCTGAGTAAAGTTTGCATGTTCTCCCTGTGCTTGTGTGGATTTCCACAGTCCAAATACATGCACATTAGGATAATTGGCTGTTCCAAATTATCTACAATTCACAACAATTGACAGTTCCCAATTCCCTACGACTCTCGAAGGATTAAATGGTTTGGCAAATTGGATGGATTGGAAGTTCAATTCAATTCAGTTTTATTAGTGTAGTGCTTTTTACAACTGGCATTGTCACAAAGCAGTTTTACATAGTAAAACAAATTTTAAAAAGAATTTAATCATTTCTATTACAAACCCTATATATCCCTAATGACAAGCTTGCAGCGATGGTGGCAAGGAAAAACTCCCTCAGTTGACACAATGAAGAACCTCTGGGAAACCCATCCTCATTTGGGTGAAACCCGATAAAGATACAAACTCTTTTCAAACAGTCTGCACATGTCCTGAGAAGGTCCCAAAGTTGCCGTTTTGCTTGCAAATTATTCGTTTTCATTCCCAAGGAAAATTGATAAGTTGGAGACTTCTATGCGGAAAGTTTAAGACTTGCTGGCACCTGCCACATTTCATGTATTTTGTGATCATTCCATTTTATTTGCATTTTGTTCACACTAATAATGTACAAATAAAACTGAATGTTTTGACAACAAAAAGCACACAAAACACGACTGACTTTCGACAGATTTGCTTTTTTTTTTTTTTTTGCCAAACATCCACAAACCACTCGCAAACCAATCTCAAACTACTCGCAAATCAGTTGCCAATTGTAGGACAACCTTATCGCAATTTTCACATGAGTTACAAAACATCTTGACACAAAATTAAAATTCGCAAAAAAACCCAAAACAAAACAGGACAAAACAAAAAAAAATCACACTTCATGTGATCACCCTGTAACATTTTCTGCTGGAAAGGCCACAATCCATCTGCATTGGTAGCAACACCTCAAACATCATCAGGTATATGATAATGAGGAATAACGATGAGGCATCATACAGGAAGAAACTGTCAAGACTTGCTGAGTGGTTTATGGTCAACAACTTCTCTCTTAACATAAATAAAACCAAAGAAATAATAGTGGGCTTCAGGAAATCATGGACACTCTCCATGTTCCATCAATGGTTCTATCATCACCAGCACCAAATTAATGCGTGTTCTAGAAGGAAGGCCTATAGAATGTTAACCATGTTAGCTTAAAAGGTGACTATGATTGTTAAACTTGTAGTTTACCTTGGTTGCTTAAATGGGACCTTGATAACATCCTAGAAAATATCCCCAGATGGGACCTCAACAAGTGCGGAAGAAACATCATGTCTGAACAAAGGCCTTTCTCTGAGCCCTTTCACTGAACAACTGAGGGTTGGGGGCCTTGCTCAAGGGACCAACAGTGGTGGTACTGGGGATTTAACCCCCGACCTTTGGATCAGTAACCATTGCCTTAACCAATAGGCCACCACTGCCCTACTGCTCTTGCGCGAGAGGGGTTGGGGTCTTCAAATGTTCATTTGAAGATCACACTTGTTTCATTACTAAATGCTTTGCTGGTTTTTCTCTTTGACTGAATAAAATTGTTCCTGAGTTGAACTTACATCTCTTTACTTCAGTCTGGCGCACAAAATATTGGAATTTGACTTCCGCCGCTGTTGAATTCGGCCACCGTCGCAACTGCTCCTACCACTTTTTTCATTGTTTTTGTTTTTTAAGTTAACTTTAATACATGGAACCGGCAAATTCATCAACATGGAGTGCATTCGTTACAATAGAGATACTCTTATTTCTATTGGTGTACAATG
>JAQMYF010030817.1:0-14836 GCA_030014195.1 Neosilurus mollespiculum
GCACATTTCCACGGACATTTCACTCTTGATACATCTGAACTTTGCCGTGGGAAAGGACGTACGCAACGTTTTTGTGCGTACGCACCCTTTGTACATAAGGCCCCTGGCCTCCTAAAAAAACCTGAGTGCCTCTTCTTACAGTTTTCCACCACTACAGTGAGTGAAGTCCATGACCTCATCCAGAGCATCCTTGGACCCACTCCCAAATCCCCTGGTAAAAGCAAATGCCTACGTCATTAGTCCTCTTATAACCAATATCATTAATCAGTCCCTCCAGAGCAGTACAGTACCAAGAACACTTAAAACTGCAGGTCAATAGACCCCTTCTCAAAAAAAACATTTTTATATCCTGATGTTATTGCAAATTATCACCCCATCTCCAACCTCCCATTTCTTTCAAAGGTTTTGGAGAAAGTGGACCTTGCCCAGCTCCAGGATCACCTTCAAACAAACATCCCTCTTGAAAAATTCCAATCTGGTTCCCGGTCAGCCCACTGTACAGACAGAGCCTTGGTCAGAGTTACCAATGACCTCCTAGTCGCTGCTGGCAGAGCTCTCCGTCACTTCTCATCCTCCTGGATCTCACTGCCACTTTTGATACAGTTGATCATACTATTCTTCTACATTGTCTCCAGCACTTAGTTGGATTCACTGGTGCTGCTCTGAAGTGGTTTAGTTCATATCTCGCGGATAGGACTGAGTATGTGGCCCTGGGAGATGTAAGATCATGGTCCCACACTGTTACCTGTTGGGGCTGACCCTTTTTAACATCTACATGCTCCCAATGGGCCACGTCATCGGCAGGCATGGAGTCTTATTCCATTGCTATGCCAATGACACTCTATATGTGAGATTGAACAAAACCTCCCCCACCCATCCATCAGCCCTCACTTCCTGTGTGGAGGAGATAAAGGCATGGATGTCTCAGAACTTTCTGCAGCTTAACAGCACTAAACCTGAAGCCCTTCTCATTGGTACTCCCCACCAGCTAAGTTCTTCCACTGTTAACTGTGTTTCCTTCTCTGGTCATAACATCCCCTTCTCACCCTCTGTTAGCTGGGGGGTCACCCCCACCTGTCATTTGATATACATATCCACCACCTCTGTAAAACTGCCTTCTTTCACCTCAGGAACATTGTTAAATTCCTCTCCCTCCATGATGCGGAGAGGATGGTCCATGCCTTTGTCTCCTCCGGGCTAGATTACTCTAATGCACTTCTGGCTGGGATTCCAGGCAGGAGCCTTCAGAAGTTCCAAAACATTCATAAAAGCGCTTCCAGGATCCTGATGAGGGTGCATAAATACGAATACATCACTCCCATCCTCTGGACACTTCACTGGCTCCCCTTCCACCTCCATATTGAGTACAAACTTTGTCTCTTCACTCATCAGTGCATTCATGGAAACGCCCCGCAAAATCTCAGAACTCCTCACACTACAAACCACAACAAGACTCCTTCGCTCCACAAATACATTCCGCCTTTGTACTCCCAGGACTAAACTCCACACAATGGAGGACCGAGCCTCTGCAGCTCCTCAGCTCTGGAATACTGCCAGAGTGCCTGGGGGCGTCACAGTTGAAGACAGTTCTATTCAAAAAGGCCTTCCTACTATGACTGCTCAGTTTGTTTTTAACTGATTTATGCAGCACTTTTAAACTTATCTTGTGTTCCTATCCTTTGTTTAAACCCTTGTCTTACTTTAGCTTGTGTTTTATTCTTGTTTTACTGTCAAGTGTAGCACTTTGAGATTTTCTTCAAATGTAAAGTGCATTATAAATTAAATGAATTATTATAATTATAAAGTCACTGTTGTGAGAATAACGTTGTAATATGAGAATTAAGTAATATTACATCAGGGTCTGAAATTTTATTTTTTTTTAAAGAGAAATTGCTCAAGTTTCCATCCATCCATCCCTCTTCTTCCGCTTCTAATGGGTCGAGGGGGCAGCATCCTAAGCACTGAGGTCCAGACATCCCTCTCCCCAGCCACTTCCTCCAGCTTTTCCGAGGGGGATGCCAAGGCATTCCCAGACCAGCCGAGAGATGTAGTCCCTCCAGTGTGTTCTTGGTCGGCCCTGAGGTCTCTTCCTGGTTGGACATGCCCGAAACACCACACTAGGGAGGCGTTCGGGAGGCATTCTAATCAGATGCCCGAGCCACCTCAATTAGTTCCTCTCAACGCGAAGGAGCAGTGGTTCTTGTCCAAGTTCCTCCTGGATGACAGAACTTCTCACCCTTTTCTCTAAGGGAGAGACCTGCCACCCTGTGAAGGAAGCTCATTTTATCCCCTTATATTCGCGATCTTGTTCTTTCGGTCACTACCCAAAGCTCGTGACCATAGGTGAGGGTAGAAACGTAAATTGACTGGTAAATTGAGAGCTTTGCCTTCTGGCTCAGCTCTCCCTTCACCACGATGGACTGGTACAAGCTCCACTTTACAGCAGACGCTGCACCGATCCGCCTGTCGATCTCCCGCTCCATCCTTCCCTCACTCGTGAACAAGACCCTGCGATACTTGAACTCCTCCACTTGGGAAAAGACCTCATTCCAGACCCGGAGGGTGCATTCCACCCTTTTCTGACTGAGAACCATGATCTCGGACTTGGAGGTGCTGATTCTCTTCCCAGTCGCTTCACACTTAGCTGCGAATCACTCCAGTGAGACTGACTCTGGCTCTTGGGACATGGAATGTCACCTCTCTGGTGGGTACTTCAACACATAGCTTGGGGTCTGGAACCACCCTTCTTAAGAGGGGCTGGACCCTATTCTCTTCGATATATTTACTAAAAATAGAAATTTTTATTCTCCCTTTAAACATGCCGGCTTTATTCTGAAAAATCACAGATTTTATTTACTATTTTATTTACTATGGCCCTAATACTGACATACACATTGCAATGGTATCAACAAATTAACTAAATCGTAACTTGTAATTTTTTTTTCTGTTATTACACTTAGAATGTACTAACACTCTACTAAGATCCCAATCTGTGTGTACTAATTTGCGTGTGCAAGCTACAATTTTGCGTGCGGTGTGGAATCGCAGTTCGCTGGTGATTTACTAAGAGTGATTGCGTAAATGGCAACAAGTGCAAATGTGTTGGAGACACGCCCATTTAAACTAGGGGATTGCGTGTTTCATGTTTTGCACCATGGGGCATTTGGAGCGCAAAACGAAATTCAACCTTACAGAATTAGAGGTGTTGGAAGATGAAGCCAATAAACACTTAAATGAGCTACAGCAAAGAAATCTGATGATTGAAGGAACGCTATATGGGAGAAAATCTGAAATCTGAAAAAGTAAATGCTGTTGGTAAATCGATGCAAACAGTGGATTAGTAGCGAAAAAAAGACAGATATATGATTTTGGAGGACTTACCCTAATTCAACGTTAATGAGACTGAAGATTTCGTTTGATAAAATGTTTATATGAATTTAGAAAGTGATTATAATCATCTTTTTTCAATAAATGTTGATTTGCTTAATGTTCCACCAACAGCTCCAAAATGGCAAGGCTGGATAGGCGATGTTTTAATGACTGTTTCCTCATTTACTCCAAAAAAGTTCACACGAGGGTGAAAAATGCGTTCTCTGCGTCTCCTTTCATCGTTTCGATGTCTCCTTCTCGCCACAATAACTGCAGCCGTGTGTGCGCAATTACGCATACAAACCGTTTGCACCTCCCTTTGAGACGTGTTAAATATAGACACAGTTTGTACTGGCAAAATTGCATTCAGGTTTGGTAAATCGCATTGCATGTGCTAAAATAATATATTTACATTTTCTCCTCCCAGCACACGCACAATTGCGTGTAAATGCCCCATGTTGCATATTCATTGCAGCAAACATACTAACTGGATGCAGACGCGCTATTTTTCACCTTTGCAAGACACAATCCTTAGTACACGTTAGTAAATCAGTTTGTAAATTTTTTTGCGTGTGCAGTGAGTTTGCACACATTTTTATACACACAAACCATTAGTAGATCCAGCCCTTATTGTATTATTTGCTGCTTTTATTCTTAGAAGACACATTAAACAAATAATAAACAAAACAAACACAGCAGTCATTATTTTCTCTTAATATCACTAAAAAGTCATTAAGTTTATTATTAACTAATTCAAATTCATTCAGGTTCATTTATACTAAAGAGATTTTCATCTTTCATTCATTTTCTAAGCCGCTTAATGTGTAAACTAGTGAGCATTTGAAGCATCGAGAAATGAATCACTTTTTGACACAATGGGCTGGAATGCTTTAAAGCTACATGAGGCCATCACTAATAATTGGTGATAGTTGACACTGACAATGCACAGCAATTAAAAAAAGATTTAAACAGATTTATTATTCATAACAAAACTGAAACCTAAAACTAGAGACCCCTACACCACCATTCAGGCTCAAAAAATAAAAACAACCTAATTCAGGTTGGCAGACAAACCTCACTTGAGCAAAACAACACCAAACATTAACAGGAGCATGGAACATGAACTCAGTAAATGGATATCTAAACACATATGAAGGAAGAAATCACCAAGTAAAAAGAAAACTTGGTGTTAACCTTTCCTGCTTTTACAATAATATGTACTTGGGAAAGGCAGGGGAATGTTATTTATTTTTCTTTTCCAGAACTGAAGTTGATTCAGCCCTTAAAGGAGCCGTGCTACTCTTATAACCTCAGGCTCAGATGCCTATCAAGAGAAATATCCATTGGAAGCTCCACATTTAGGCAGTGCCTCAATCTAGACATAAATTTTCATAGAAAATGTGTCTTGCACTCAGAACTTGGGCTAAAAAACTATTATGTTCATCATTTGTGCTAGCTTTCTTCATTTCCACATTTTATTTGTTTCTCTTAACATGGATGTTGAATGCACCTGGTGAATAATTAAATAAATTATAAATTAACAAACAAACTAACAATTAGATAAAATACAGTCACAAGCAGCAATTCCGCGGTCTAAGCATCAACATGCTAATTTCCTGGGGTCCTAAAATAAAACAGTGAAAAGGCTTTACGTACCAAGTTTTGTGTGGATCTGTCCAACAGATAAGAAGCAAATAAAAAATTAAATATTAAAAAAATACATTATGTCACAATTACAATTTAGTTCATACCCTAAAGGCCCTAGAAGGGCAATTTTTTAATCAGCTGAAGTCATGGTTCATGATATGTTTTTAATATATTTACAAATTAGACTGCTTTCAAATTTAAAGTATAATGTCAATAAGGCCTTGTCATTTAAGACAATTTGTTTTTATAATGATTGATGAAATGGTGACTGATTTGGATCAAACTGCAGAATATTTTGGAAATTATGCAAATTCATTGGATGTTTTCCTTCATTATGTAGACGAGGATTAGTAAAAGGGTATTAATTGTGATGATCAAGCCAGCAGTGTGGAAGTAAATGAGAATTAAGTGTAAATGAAAAAAAACAAAAAACAAACAAAAAAAACATATTACCATTATCATTTGACTGGCATGACTTTGATATTATAGCTTTTTTTATTTTTTGGTGCAATTTAGTTAAAGCAAAAGACCAAACAAATTTTGTGTCAAGTGAATTTATGGTTTATGATTATACTGGCATATTCAAAAGCATGTGGAATAAGAGTTATTTTAATTCTTTTTTAATTTGAAATAACCTGCTAATAAACCAGTGTTATTGCGATACCTCGATTCTCTTACAAAGCCCCACAGTTATGGAATAAACTTCCAGTTAATGTTCGGGACTCAGACACAGTCTCCGTTTTTAAGACTAGGCTGAAAACTTACTTGTTTAGTCAAGCATTTTGTTAATAGCCTTTTATTAGGAGATCTGAGGTTCTCAGGCACACAGAGTTCTAGTTATGATGTCAGTCATTTATGATGGAGGCCCAGCTTGCACTCACCACTAATAAACCTTTAACCATTACACTGTTATGAACATGTTTTCCTAACAAGCTCTCTCTCACTCTCCCTCTCTCTGTATTTTTGTTGAGTATCAGTAATCCTGATCCGGACCACCTCAATCCCACCAACACGTCCTCTGTGGATGGCAGTTCACATTAAAAAAAAAAAAAGGGGACCGGAGAGTGTGTTCCAACTATCGTGGAATTACACTCCTCATCCTATCCAGTAAAGTCTATTCAGGAGTACTGGAGAGGAGGATCCAACCGATGGTTGAACCACGGATTCAGGAGGAACAGAATGGTCCTGGCTGCAGCACTCTAACAGTTCCACATACTCTACAGGATCCTGGAGGAGGCATGGGAGTTTGCCCAACCTGTCTAAATGTGCTTTTTGGGCTTGGAGAAAGCTTTCGACAGTGACCCTCAGGATATCTTATGGGGTGTGCTCCGGGATTATGGTATAACGGACGCGTTGCTAAAGGCCATTCGGTCTCTGTATTGCCGGAGCCAGAGCTTGGTCTGCAATGGTAACATGCCGAATTCGTTTCCAGTGGTGGTTGGACTCGACCAAGGCTGTCCTTTGTCACCTGTTCTGTTCATAATATTTAGAATTTGAATAGAATAAAATTTGTAGGCACAGTCAAGGCTTTGAGGGGTTCTGGTTTGGTGGCCATAGAATCTAGTCTCTGCTTTTTGCGAATGACGTTGTCCTTTTGGCTTCATCAAGCCAGGACCTCCAGCTCTCGCTGGAGCAATTCGCAGCCAAGTGTGAAGTGGCTGGGATGAGAATCAACACCTGCAAGTCTGAGGCCATGGATCTCAGCCGGAAAAGGGTGGAATGCACCCTCCGGGTCCGGAATGAGATCCTGCCCTGAGTGGAGGAGTTCAAGTACTTCGGGGTCTTGTTCATGAGTGAGGGTAAAGTGGAGCTTGTACCCATCCGTTGTGGTGAAGTGGGAACTGAGCTGGAAGGCTAAGTTCTCAATTTACCAGTCGATTTACGTTCCTACCCTCACCTATGGTCACGAGAATTAGATGGTGACCAAAAGAACAAGATTGCGAATTCAAACGGCTAAAATGAGCTTCCTTCACAGGGAGGCAGGGCTCTCCCTTAGAGATAAGGTGAGAAGTTCTGTCATCCAGGAGGAGAACGGAGTAGAACCACTGCTCTTCCGTGTTGAGAGAGGCCAGTTGAGGTGGCTTGGGTATCTGATTAGAATGCCTCCCAAACGCCTCCCTGGTGTGGTGTTTTGTGCATGTCCAACCGGGAAGAGACCCCAGAGTCGACCCAGAACACGCTAGAAGGACCATGTCTCTTGGCTGGTCTGGGGATGCTGGAATAGCTGGAGGAGGTGGCTGGGGAGTGGGACGTCTGGAACTCACTGCTTAGGATGCTGCCCCCGCAACCTGACCCCGAATTAAGTGGAAGAAGATGATGATGGATTAGGACTACAATTCCCATTGCAGTTATAAGATAACCAACTGGACTTCATGTTAAGCTATGGTGAAGTTTCTGCTACATGGTTTGTATTTCTATTTGGTTTCACACAAATGAGGATGGGTTTTCCTTTCAAGTCTGGTTCCTCTCAAGGTTTCTTCCTCGTGCTCATTTGCTTATTGGGGCTGTATATGTTTAATAGAGAAATTACCATTAATTACCAAATTAAAATTTTTTTTGCTATACTGTATTAATACCGCATGGGAAATTATTGACTCTGCATTTAACCCATCCAAAGTGAGCACACACAAGAAAACAGTGAGCACACACTCGAAGCAGTGTTCTGCCACACACTGGGGTGCCACCACTGGTGATAATTCCAGATTACGCGTGTGCACCTTTTTGTGTTACCTGGGCCTTTTCTAACATTACTATGGTCTCCATTTGTAAATACAAGCTGAAAACCCATAAAGACGGGGCATTTAAGGTACCCAAAATGACACGATAAAAGAAATTCCTAAAAAAAAAAAAATCAGTATCTTCAAAAGTATTCACCCTAGAGAGTTGGGACTGGGGATTCAACGTTAACATTATTTCTTATTTCCAGGTGCTTGTAGCTGATGAAGTGCACAGTGCAGAGAACTATTAGAAGCAGAAAGTAGAGAGAAATATCAACCTCTCTTGGTACAGAAACTGGTCAAGATCCTCAGGGTGTATCTCGATAAGGCCTCGAGTGGTGCCAGCGTTACCTGGGCAGACTTTGATGCTGCAGTAGCGGTTCTCGGAGACGCCATGTAGGAATTCTGAATCTGATTTGGTGGTCATTCATGATATACATGTACAAATTAACATTTCCATTTTCCATTTCTATGAAGGTAATTGTTTGTATTAGAATTTATCATTATGTTCAATCCAAATAGCATTACTTTTAAGCCATGTTTTGAATTTTGATCATTCCAACCAAAATAATCTCAAAGGAGGGTAGTATTGAAAGCTATTTGACTTATTTCACAAGGAGTCATGTACTTCGATAACATTATAATTTCTAAATAAAGGTAAATGCTTTGAACTTTGAAGCATGTAAGTAAAATATAGTGTTTTTTGTTAAAATGTATAAGTTATTTTCATTATTATACTTTTTAATAGATAATAGATCTCTATCAAAAAGAACAGGTTTCTGTGTGGCGTTGTGACTTCATTATTTGTGATTTTGAAGATATTCTTTGAAAAAAATGGTTTTATGCCAATAACTTAAAATTGGTTACAATTAGACATATAGTTGAATATAAACATGTAGTTTCTGGTTCTTTTAAGCCCAATTATAAGAGTGTAGGTATAACCATTCTCGAGATATTGATTTTCAGCATAATTCTGCTCTTGACGCTGTATGTCGTTTCTTCAAAGTCTCTGTCAATATGGGTTTTTAATCCCATATGACCTATACTATATACCATTCTAATTGTTTTCATGTATATTTTTACTTATTGTGCACACAAGATCAATCTGACGACATTTTGAAAATAACCTTCTATTATTAAATAAACCTTCAATTATCTGTAACATCTTACAGGGACAGAAAGTACAACATGAGGTAACGGTAATTCAGACAGGCATCACTTTCCTCACCTTGCAAGTACATAGCTGGATACAATAACCAAAAATAACATTTTATTGACTTCGGATAAAGTCAAGAATCAAACTTAATTTAATTTAAATAGTATATTAAGACATGCTGAAAGTTTTCTGCTGTTATGGTGATCATGTGACAGGTAAGCCCTGTCTTATGGATAGGAACTTACAACAACAAAAATTCAATAGAAATTCGGGGGTTGTGTAACAATAATAATAAGCACAGCCATAGTGATGATGATGATTCTTCTTCATGTAACTATGAGACACATGCCTCTTGAGTTCAGTAGACAGCAAACCAGCTCGGTTCCTTGCACTGACCTGTAACACCACCAAGCCTGGTCTGAAGTTTGAGTCTTGAGCCTTCATTTGTTCTACCTCCTTCTTCAGCCTCTCTCGCACCTGGCTGCAATGCATAAAGAAATACAGTTTAGTCAATTACTAAGTCAATGAAATTCATACAAAGTGAGAACCTAAAGTTAAAAATGAAGTTTTTTGAATTCTCTCTAAAAGCAGAGCAACCTGAATAAATTAAATGAATAGTTTTCATGTAACATGCAATCTACAAATGACTCTTCAAGATTTATTTTGTAATTAAATTCTCAGTTTACATATTTTACTTTAAAATTCTCTTGACATGTCAGTCCAATTCATTTTACAGGTTCCTACATTACCCACAGTGTCACCTGATTACCTGCTGATAGCAGGATCATTCCAGTCAAATTCAACCAGTGGCTCCATATATTAACTTGGAATAGTTTTTGATAGACCACAACTTTATATCTAGACAACATGGAAGTCTGAAACTTATTATTATTGTTACTAATTTTTGCCCTAGCTTTCAGGATCTGACGTAGAAGGTTTCTTAGAGATATAATATTTTCACTACATAACGATCCATATCTTGACTATATGAATGGCAAATCTTAATGCCTCAACTCAATTCCTATTTTACCTGGGTTTTCGAAAAGATCTAAAAAAGTGACTAAATTGACATATAGTATTCTACACATATTTATGTATAAATAGGAATTTTCCAACAAATTCTGAGACAGTCAATATGGAGGTTATATGATTTAGTTGAGTTGACATGGAATGAGCCCTCACTTCTTCAGGGGATTTGTGCAATCCTTTAATCTGTCCAGTTCTCTCTCCGCTTATCTCATTTCACAAAAAACAATCAGATTAACTGTTTCCACACATGCAGATTATACATATGTTTATATTTCTTTTCAAAATGCAAGCAAACCTATTATTGTGCTTTTTTTTTGGTTGTTAAGCTTAAAATAAACTTTTAAACGTGTACTTCAAGATTCAAACACATCTGCAATTCGTATACATTAAAAAACACAATTAGAAAAACTCCTAATCATAAGGTTCCCTTCCACAACTCTGGTCATTCTAATTAAATAAACTTGTTACTGTTACTGAACTGCAATCATTTAAGCTAACCATGTGACTAAGCATTAAATTACAATAAGCATTAAATAGTACACTCCTGTGGCTCAGTACTAACTCTGGGTTCATGCTGGCTGTCGGTATGTCGTCGTCGGTAATAGGAACAGCCTAGTGGTGAACGATATCTGTGACATTGAGCCACATAGGCGAAAGCACATTTGAGAGAGGACTGCGAATATTTAATTTAGTACGTGATTAAGGGCCCCAAGTTGAGACATTATTCAGTTTCATTAAAAATGCATTGGGTTAGTTATTCACAAGTGTGCAGCTGTAATCACGTAGATTGGTTACTGAACATATGAGCTGCTTGACAACAGAAAACATACTGAATTTTTTTGATTGGACAGAAATTCTGAGCAGCATACACATGCATGTAGGGGAGGGGTTTTCGATGATAAAGCATCTGCCCCTTTTACCCTTGATAGCCTTGGTGTCCTTTTAAATCAAAGCATTTATTTGCTTACAATTATAAAAGAGTATCAAAACACAAATAATATTCATATTTAAACTTAAAAATGGCACCCATATGCTAAAGAGCCGTCAATTTCTATCATCATCTGTTTGCCCATACACTTCTCTGAATGAAGAGCCTTTCAGCCAATAGAAATTAAGTGCGCATTCACACAGCCAATAGCCGTCAGCGAAAAATACATAACATAAAAAGCTACTGTAAGATAAGTTTAGTCACTGTATAATAATTATAATCATAAATATTCATCTGTCAAATGTGCAACTCAAAAAATCAATATAGGTGCAATATGAAGCGGCCTCATACCTCCGGGAAAAGAACCTGTGGCACATCGTCAAAAAATAAACAGGATGCTTGTCAAATATGAAGTTTGAGGCCAATCAGATAAAGCATGCATAAATTACATCACCTTCCATGTTCATATTGAAATTGGACCCACTGCCACCGAGACCTTCGAGTAAACAACACAATTCTCAGAATAGGCCATCTGAAAAGATGTATGATTCGCCTGATCAAATTTAAAGTAGATTGGGTCAACCTGTTAGAAACAGGACACCAGAGTATAAAACAGGACTTTTCCTGTTGCCAGTAGATGGGGTTAGAACTATATTTGAGCACTGGTATGTGTTTATATTTATGCTAAAACTAGTATAAAACCGGTAAAATTTAATGACAATTGAACAAAATTTGTTTAAATTATAGCATCTTAATGCACCTTCCAGTTTCTTAGTGAGAAAAAAAAAACTGAGGCGCTGCCACAACCATGCGCTAGAATGAAAACTCAAACTTTTAATAACTTGATTCTCTAAGCGTCTAGACTGTGAAGCCCGTACTGAAGTTTATCAGATCAATTCTGTAGGACGAAATTGTTAAAACATTTCACCCGATCGGGCAAAATGAGTCTGAATGATCAAAACACGGTTGAAAGGGGAAATTTTACAATGATATCAATTTGTTGAAATATCTTAAAAACTGAGGAAGTTATAAACATTTAAAGATTGTTGAATTACCTCAATCATTCGAGGAAAAACAAAAAAAATTCATTTAAAGTTTTGGCGCTGTTCTGATCTGATTCGGTACTGTATCTTCATTCTAGCGACAGAAAACTTGGCAGGTCATTTGGTTAAATCTTTTCCCATAATTTCAAGATAAAATGAAGAAAAGGAGATGTCAAAATTCTAATTTAAATTGAATTTATTAAACTTCAATTATCTGTACCAGTTTACAGGGACACAAAGTACAACATGAGGTAACAGTACTTTAGAATCTAGGGAAGGAACTGGGTTATAGGAACCAAGGTAATCCTCCACAAAATCATCCATTCCTGTTGAGGAGCTACTGATCGCAAATTGCACAGAGCTAAGTCAGCTAGCGAGTTCAAAAGAAGGTGATATGACAGAGCCATTGTCCTGATCAGACAATAAATAAATCTCTACAAACCATACAATTGTTTCAGGCATTGTACCTCCAAAATTGCATTGTATGAGACACAAAATTCGACACTTTTTGATGGAGGATTGGATAACTGACGTGAGTCAACCGGATGCAGGCATTACTGTTTATTACATACAATGCAGTGCATGCTCACGACTGCTCTAATCAGTATGCTCATTTGTGGGTCACTGCTGGGACCTGGACATTGCATATTAACAAGGCAGGTTTGTTTACAAGTTTTTGAATACTCTGATTAGCTTTCTGTAGGGAGTAATGGCACATATGTTCTATATACAGAAAATGGAGATTCCCCCACTTCAGGAGGTACCAGGCTGATGGTGGGTGGGTGGGAAGCCTACTTTGTATTAAACTTTGGCTATTTTATGGATATTTCCTGGACTTTCCTGCCAAGTTTAGAGGTAGGACCTTCTGTTAAATGGTCAGTTTTGTTACTTTATATAAGCTTTTCTGCTATAAAACTTCAAGGAATGATAGATTAATAGCTACAATGTATTTTGGCCTGTATCTCCGAAGTGGGACTTCCAACTAATTTTTCTAGATCAGGTCACATCTTTTTTTTTTGCTATACTGTATTAGTCCCACAAGGGAAATTATTGCAAATTATTGAAATTATATCCCATCCAAAGTGAACACACACTCACATGTAAACATTGAGCACACACACGGAGCAGTGGGCTGCCACACACATTGGGGTGCCCGGAAAACAGTTGGGGGTTAAGGTGCCTTGCTCAAGGGCACTTCAGCCATGAAGGTGGGGGAAGGAAAGGTGCAGCTCACTTCCCCTGCCACCACATATTTTTCCTGCTGTTCCGGGAATCGAACCAGCAGCCTTTCAGTCCCAAACCTGCTTCTCTAACCATTAGGCTCATTTTACTGATGATATGGGATCAAGAGGCTTTTTTGGTCCTCCTGGGTCATTACATAAAGCTGCTAGATTTCATTCATGTAGGTAAAAACACACTGCGGGGGCTGCTTTACTGAAGTTTTCAATTGGCACTGTGTGGGCACTAGTTTTCTAGTGGGAATTTTGTCACACCCATGTGTCAGAACAACAAAATATTTCATATTAACTGTGTCCCTTCCAGCATGCCAAAGTCAAGGAATTCTTCACATTTCTCACATTAGACCGACCTCACTGCTTTTCCAGAAAGCCCCGGTTCAAACGGATGTATTTGCAAAACATTGAGTTCTTTAAACTTCGCTAAGGAATTTTGAGATGCAAAAGGTAAAAAGAACTAGGAGGAGGACATCAGTATCTAAACGATATATATTGCACTTTGTCCGGAGGTGGCGCTTAAACGATCACAGGAAACTTTAACATGTTTGTGTTCAGAGTGAGATTGTTATTAAGCAGTTGGAGGTTGGGCATCTGTGTTACTGCATGTGTGATTTATAGCCAGTTTGTGATGACATTTCAAAACATATGAACCCATGGGGGGAGGTTTGGGGTCATGTTTCAGTGAAGAGGATAGAGACGACAGGGAAGAGCGTCTCGGAAACACTGCATGGTGAGCATTGTCTGTGATCAGATTTCAACCCCATATTGTGTAACTTAATTATACACAAACCAACATATGTAAATATATCATGTAGCACCACAGTGTATAAATATATAGTGTATTTAAATCTACTCAAGCATCTATAAAAATTAGTATCTACATAAAGGGTGTAGTACAATGTATATATGAAACGTATTATTATTATTTTAGATGCATGTATAAATGCATCATACAGCTCATTACAATCTGTTAAAGTAATTTGATCATCCATGAAATATTAACTAACCTTAAGATTTCTTATTAACGTAAATGACGCTTCTGGAACATGTGAGTCGTTTCCTCAAACGGGGCAGAATCGACGCTGAAGCCTTTATACAGTGCTCAGCATAAATGAGTACACCCCACTACATTTGTCAGAAAACCTTTAGTTTCCTTTCAAAATCAACATTTTCTATGAGATACTGTACTACAAAATACTCCCACAAATGTGGGCCATTGATTGCAAACAAGATTTGTTAATCCTTATGTGGGGCTGCATGAGTGCTGCTGGTGTTGGGGAGCTGCATTCATTGATGGTATCATGAACTCAACAATGTGCTGCTCTATACACTGAAGGAGAAGATGCTGCCATCACTCCATGCACTTGGTCGTCGTGCACTTTTCCAACACGATAATGATCCAAAACACACATCTAAAGCTACTGTTGTATTTCTGAAGAAGAACAGGGTGACGGTGATTGAATGGCCAAGTATGTCTCCTGATCTGAACCCAATCGAACACCTGTGTGGAATTCTGAAGCGATAAGTTGAGCATAACTCTCCATCCAGCATCCGGGCTCTAAAAGAGGTTATTCCTAAAGAATGGAAAAAGATAGATGTTGCAATATGTCGCCAACTTGTTCATTCCATGCCTATAAGACTTGGTGCTGTCCTTAAAAATCACGGTGCTCATACAAAATACTAGATGTAGTAGTTTTTGTTGTGGGGTGTAT
>JAQMYF010031160.1:0-14821 GCA_030014195.1 Neosilurus mollespiculum
GTGTGTGGGGTATATCTACATGTATTTCATAAGCACAAAAGTGAGTTTAGAGTTGCGTGTATTGTGTATTTTTTTTTTCATATCTCTGAGTAGGAGTCCCACGCCATAACAGTGTTTGCTGTGTAGATGTCCACTCCTTACCTGTTGGGTCAGAAACCCTGGAGCTATAAAAGCCATAAATGTACATTTAGTTAGTTACTGGTGAATGGAATGTATATAATTATGTAAAGTTGTTTTATATAGTAACACTTGTTCATACCTGTTGAGATTTGATATGCACTGATTGTAAATTGTAAAACTGAATTTGTGTGAATATTGTTAAAGAAAAGAAGGATTATTTGGCTGCCCCAAATAGTATACAGAAAATATTAATAAACGATTCTGCGATGAGGAGTCAATGCAGCAACAGCCTAATGCCGTCCTGTCTGCTCATTTAACCTTTTACCAGAATAACTGTTTGCACGGTCGCATACCTGGGACCTGCAACAATTGCAATCCGGTGTCCATTGTAGTACAGTGGGGCTTTATCCCGGGCTTTCCGTAGGATCTCCACAGCGTCACCATCGTAGTGTAGCTTCGCGATAATCACTCGGGGCTTCTCCCGGTCTCCCAAATTCCTGGTGGCCAAAGCACGATGTGAGCGGTCCACCTTTATATCCCGGTCCAACTGTAGGACTTTTCTGAGAACTTTAGCGACCGCTTTTGGAGAGCTGGAGTTTGGTAGCTCTTCTATGCTTGCTATCCTGATGTTACTCCGTCTCATTCTCCCCTCCATATCCTCGCATCGATCTTTAAGGGTTGTCACCTGGTTTTTAAGGTTGGATATTGTGGCTTGTAACAAAGTCACTTCATCAGACCATGTTGACAATCCGCCTTTTATGTCCTATATATCCATCTTAATGTGGTCAACTTCTGCCCGCATTGCTTTCGTGTTATTAGCAACTTCAGCCTTCATTCCTTGTAGCTCCGATTTAAGCGCATTAAAGTCATCCACCAGCGCACTTTTGAGTTCATCTCTTATAATTTTAGAAATCTCTCCTTTCAGGGAGGATAAGACATCTTTAATACTTTCAACAGCCATTTCTGAGTTTTCAAACCTGGTGGGAGAACACTGGTCCAACACGTCTGATGTATGCTGCCTCGTAGTTCTAGCAGGCCGTGCGCTATTAGCTTTAGCTTTGGCTTGGCCGCTGTACTTGTATTTTTGGAGCTTTTCGGCCATTCAAGTTGACGCTCTGTATGTAGTTCGATCGTTTGTTTTTCCGTGGCGTCTTTCACAAAAGTTTAGTCTGGTCCTCACATACATTTTGCTGTTTTTTAGAAAAATACTGTTGATTCTGCAGGAGCTCTGAAAAATGCTTCCTACTCCATATCTTGCTCCCAGTCTCTGTTTTTAAGACTGAAAACTTACTTGTTTATTCAAGCATTTTGTTAATAGCCTTTTATTAGGTAAAGGAGCAGATCGTGGGGTTCTCAGGCATAGAGACTTCTGGTAAACTGTGATGTTGGGATGCTGTCACTCCCTCACTCTACTCACTCACCCAGGTCCATTGACAGTGGAGTGGCTGGTTGCCCAATGTTACAGGGTATATGCCTTTCTTCTGGTTTCCCACTGTTTACTCTTTTAGTTGCATTGACTTTGTTGCAACTGTCTATATATAAGAGACAAACATGATCACTATTGTCACAGTCAAAAATTGAAGCCAGGAATCTCTTCAGTCTGTGACTTCACCTGCTACCAGATCTAGCTGTTATAAAATGCTCTCATCGAGTCTCATTTCACTTGGGTCACCATGCCAAAAGACCTTCCACAGCATCACGTTGGTACTGGCACTTTGGTAAACGGTCCTCTCACCAACCACACGCTTGGATGATCTTGTCAACTCGGACTGTTGGTTTTCTTTGTTGGTGTTGGATTTCTTTCACTTGAAGTAGATGAATGGGCAAGTCCAGCATTCTAGATGGTTGCAGTGAATGTACGTGCCATCAACATTGTCAATCACTTTGCTAAGCATGGCATTAAGCTCATATCAGACTTTGTGGCAGCAGCAAGGAGTGAGGAGCACCTCCAGAACATTCTACAGGCTGTTGAGCACGACCGCTCAAAACAGCCAAATCTTCGTCACTGCAAATGCAAGCTGGACACAGACTAGCAGTCTAGCACTTCACAAAATCTAAAACTCCTGTTTAATAAACAGTATCTAATGTGTTTAATGTTGTTTTTATTCATAGTCTGTTTAATACGGTTTATACCAAGTACAGTAATTTCCGGACTGTAAGCCGCTACTTTTTTCTTACGCTTTGAACCCTGTGGCTTGTACAATGATGCGGCTAATCTATAGATTTTTCTTCGCAAAGAAGACACTACCGGTAGTTTTTGGCGCACTCGATGCAAGCAGCATGACACGCACGAACGAAAAATATTTTTCACACTCTTATCATAGAAAGTACACAAAGAAAAGCATATGATGCAGATTTTAAGTTGAAAGCAATCGATCTGTCTATCCAGGAAGTAAATAGAGCTGCTGCATGTAAGCTTGGCGTTAATGAATCAATGGTGAGACGTTGGAGACGGCAGCATGAAGAACTGATTCAATGCCAAAGGACAACAAAGGCTTTCAGAGGTCATAAAAGCAGATGGCCTAAACTTGAAAATGTTCTTGAGGACTAGCGAACATGCAGAAAGCAGGAGGCCGAGGTGTATCCACCGTGCAGATCCGACTGAAAGCTAACAGAATCGCCAGCGAAATGGGTATTGAAGGTTTTAAAGGTGGACCGTCATGGTGTTTTAGATTTATATAGCGAAAAACATTTTTTTCTGAGGTCTGCCAGTGGATCCTAACAGTGTGGAGCAGTGTGAAAGAATCCACGATCACCAAGGGGTTTCAAAAGGCTTGACTGCTGCGTGGAGAAAACAGTGCAACTTCATCGGTAATTGTGCCTCGAGATGAAAGTGACATTAAGAGTGACACCAACAGAGAGACTAATAAGGTGTGTGACGGAGAAGAAGACGACTTCAGTGGTTTCAGTGCACAGGAGGAGGATGAATAAAAACATTGACTTCTCTGTTTTGTTCGATTACCCATTTTACTGCCGTGTTACAGGCACCGTTTGGAAACAATTAAGGTATGTAAATAAACATTTACAAAATCATTCTGTGTAAATATCTCATTTCACAACGTACCGGTATATATCAGTGTCATTCCGATTAAATCCAGTAAATCTGGGTAAGGCTTGGCTGGTTGGCTTTACTCTCAGTATCAGTTGTGGAGCTGGTACATGTGTTTCAGGCACTCTTCCTCTGCAAGTCTATGAGAAATTCTGCCCTCCTGGAAAGTGTCATTCCGATCACCCACTCTGCTGCCCTCACCACTCGCAGTTCTTTCCAGGATCTGACCATAGTTTCTCTGGATGCCCTCTCAGAGCTGTGAATCTTTTGTAGGCCAGTAGGAAACTTTCAGCTGACTGGTCACTGACAATATCTGTGTGCATAGCTCTTGATGCCATACAGCAAAAGCCAATCCTCCACACTTTGAGCTTTACTTTCTTTTTCACTTTATCTTCACTTCATTAGGTCCAAATAAATTCATTGGTCCCTTCCTGCTGGCAATGATCTCTTCAGTGAGTTTTTTTTTGTTGCTCTCCTTTCCACCATCTCATGGAGCTGAGGTACATAAGCTATTCTCCAGTCTGGTTCTTTAAGTTGCTTCTCCATTTTCAGAAAAGTAACCTCCACTCTATACCCATTGTTGGATAAGGAGATCTTCAATCTGTGGATATTTTTTGTGTCCCAGTGTTGTTCATCACTGTGAACATCTGATTTTACATACAGTGGTGTGAAAACGTGTTTGCCCCATTGCTGATTTATTATTTTTTTTTCTTTGCATGTTTGTCACACTTAAATGTTTCAGATCATCAAACAAATTTAAATATTAGTCAAAGACAACACAAGATGCAGTTTTTAAATGAAGGTTTTTATTATTAAGGGAGAAAAAAAATTCAAACCTACATGGCCCTGTGTGGAAAAAGTGATTGCCACTAAACCTAATAACTGGTTTGGCCACCCTTAGTTGCAACAACTGCAATCAAGCGTTTGCGATAACTTGTAATGAGTCTTTTAAAGTGCTGTGGAGGAATTTTGGCCTACTCAATGGAAAATTGTAATTCAGCCACATTGGAGGATTTTCAAGCATAAACCACCTTTTTAAGGTCATACCACAGCATCTCAATAGTATTCAGGTCAGGACTTTGACTAGGCCACTCCAGTCTTCATTTTGTTTTTCTTCAGCCAATCAGAGGTGGACTTGCTGGTGTGCTTTGGATCATTGTCCTCCTGCAGAACCCAAGTTCATTTCAGCTTGGTCATGAACAGATGGTCGGACGTTCTCCTTCAGGATTTTTTGCTAGACAGCAGAATTCATGGTTCCATTTATCACAGCAAGTATTCCAGGTCCTGAAGCAGCAAAACAGCACCAGACCATCACACCATATTTTACTGTTGGTAAGATGTCCTTTTTCTGAAATGAGGTATTACTTTACACCAGATGTAATGAGACACACACCTTCCAACAGAGTATTTTCCCAAAAGTCTTGGGGATCATCAAGATGTTTTCTGGCAAAATTCAGACAAGCCTTTATGTTCTTTTTGCTCAGCAGTGGTTTTCATCTTGTTACTCTGCCATGCAGGATATTTTTGCCCAGTCTCTTTCTGATGGTGGAGCCATGAACACTGACCTTATCTGAGGCAAGTGAGGCCTGCAGTTCTTTGGATGTTGTTGTGGGGTCTTTTGTGACCTCTTGAATAAGTTGTCGTTGTGCTCTTGGGGTAATTTTGGTCGGTCAGCCATATTTTTGCCATTTGTGGATAATGGCTCTCACTGTGGTTCGCTGGAGTCCCAAAGCTTTAAAAATGTCTTTATAACCCTTTTCAGATTGATAGATCTGAATTACCTTCTTTCTCATTTGTTCCTGAATTTCTTTGGGTCTCGGCGTGATGTCTAGCTTTTAAGGATCTTTTGATCTACTTCACTTTGTCAGGCAGGTCCAATTTAAATGATTTCTTGATTGAGAACAGGTGTGGCAGTAATCAGGCCTGGGTGTGGCTAGAGAAATTGAACTGTGATAAGCCACAGTTAAGTTTTACCAGGGGGGCAATCACTTTTTCACACAGGGCCATGTAGGTTTGGATTTATTACTCTCTAAATAATTAAAACCTTCATTTAAAAACTGCATTTTGTGTTTACTTGTGTTGTCTTTGACTAATATTTAAATTTGTTTAATGATCTGAAACATTTAAGTGTGACAAAGATGCAAAAAAATAATAAATCACTAATGGGGCAAACACCTTTTCACACCACCATAAGTGATATCTTTCATTATTATCTCCAACTCTTTTTCCTCACTTAGTGTCATATCCTTGCCCACTTGCTGACAATTGCCACACTGGCATTCTCCACACTTTAGTTTGCAAGCTGCTCCAAAGCTGTCTCATTGCCACTAGTCTAGAAATTCTCTACCAGCAACTGTGGTTTTGGCTTCAGCTTTAAATACTTGGGTTTCAGTGACCTCTTGATACATTACTTCAATTGCTCTCATGGAATTGGCAAAGTGTGTTTTAGATGCATGTGCAGACATATCCACTTCCTCAAAGAGATCTGGATGTGCTCCACCAACAGTTTTTCCTAATGGACTCTCCCATAGGACAAGGTCTCCAACCATCTTCATTCTCTATGGTTCGAATCTTCTTTTGCATTGGCTAATGAGTAGTTTAATACACTCTAATCTACTTAGATCTTCCAGGCTGGTTTCTGGGAAGAACTTCCTGGGTTATTCAGGTTTGATTGCTCTGTGTACTTTGTCACTTTTAGCTCATGGGCTATTTCTATATCCTTAGGCATCTTGACACTCTAAGCATCTTTTGATCCTGACCTTCATGGTAATTTCTCCAACTCCATGGACAACTAGAATGATCTTTTCACTTTGAAGATTTAATTCATTGGCAGCTCTGTGGATGATGTGTCTGATGCTAAGTCTTTGAGGGTTCAGATTTTCTGCATTGGCAGTTACCTCCAGCAGCATAAGAATGACTGGTAGTTCTTGCAATGCACTTAATAACATTACTCTAAGTTGATTCTTGTCAACATGATGTGTTTTTTCAGTGCTGTTGTTAAAAGCTTTCCTGAACTTCTCTTCCATCTCTGGGGAGAACTCAGACACAAATTTCTCCTGCTCCTCTGTAAGCTTATGCCTGCTCACACCTGATTTTCCTGTCTTGACTGCACCACTCTTCTTAGTGTCTCCTTTCCAGCAAATAAAGAAATGGTGATCTACAGAGCTCCCTTTCCTACAGTCCTGGTTCCTACACAATTAAGTATCTTTTCATTCATTATCTTTTCCATGGCATACCAATCACCTCTTGCATGCTTCCAGCTTTTCCAGTGTTCAGATTTTCACCAGGCTTCAGTTCTTTGAATCTGTTGCAAAAGAAAAATTTCTCTTGAGGCTTTTAATCTCCACAGACAACACATCCACCTTGGATTGTGGTCCATGATAAGGAATATTTCTTCTCTTTATAAGCAGGCTTTTACTCCTCAGGCTTTTCGCTCACTCCAAGCTGTTGTATTTTCTCTAGAAATTCTTCTTGTGTTTCAAAGATCCTGAGAAGTTTATCAAAGCGATTGTCTGGTGAGACACCATTTGCTGGATTGACCATGAATACAAGCCAGTCTCTTTTCATGTTGTCTGGTAGCTTGTTTCCTATAAATTTGATCACCAGGTTATTCTTGATGGCTCCTCTGTTTCCAATCTCAGTTAGATCATCCAGGGCCTTCTGTACAGTTTGGATCAAATAAATAATTTTCCTTGGCTGGTTTGACTTTAAGGCAGGGCTATTTTCCAGGTCATCAATTGTCAAAAAAGCAATTGAAGACTTGTTTTCATATCTGTTGTCAAGTACGTTGAACATGTCTTTGGCAGTATTAAGTAGACAACCACAAGTCTCTGCTTATTCTCTTATTAACACTGTCCAGGAGCTGGACCTTTTTCACTGCAGCTGAGCAGGTTGGCTCCCCTTGCCTTTGGAGAATCTTCCAGTCTTTCTTCCATCTATGGAAGTTCCTTTTAAATCCAGTAAATTTGTGTAAGGCTTGGCTTGTTGGCTTTACTCTCAGTATCAGTTGAGGAGCTGGTACATGCGTTTCAGGCACTCTTCCTCTGCAAGTCTATGAGAAATTCTGTCCTCCTGGCTTCAAGTTTGTTGCTGAGTGTTTTTTAAATCCTTCACTTTGCCATCCAGACTTGCTTTTTGTGCTACTTGAATCCACATCTCCCAAACTGTTAGGCTCGAAATTGCATTTAGGGCTAGTCTCTTCACACCATCCAACTGGAGCTCATAGCCATCTCTATTTATAGTAGAAAGTGGTATTGCACAAACTCCATTACAAGGCTGTCTCTTCTTCTTGGATCACAGACTTCACCTCATCCTCCCCATATCTAAGCCAAAGGTTGGACCGAACTGTTTTTCAGACTCCTTCCAGTCTTGCATCACACTCTTCTATCATATTCTTCACTCTCCTCCATGTTAGCTTCAATGCCTTCTAATAGGCCAGCCCTGTAATCATGATTTGTCTCACTGACACTTCTTGGTTGAGAAGTAAGCTTTCTGAGCTCCTCTTGTAGTTCACTCTTGGTCATGTTTACAGCGGCCCTGCTCAGGAAGTTGACTTGCTTGTTGAAGGTACTTTTAGCTAAGGTCCTTTCTCACTTCAGCTGCTTCAATGTCCTTCCAAGTGCTTTCTCTGCCATTGTTACCAGTCACTTCTCCATCTGCGACAACAGCTTTTCTGACTTTAGGCCCCTAATCATTGTGTCTTCACTGCCATGCTAGGTTGAACAATTCAGTTCTTGCCCAAACTTGAAAAACTAGCCCATTCGTTTATATCTGATTTGTTAGTTTAACACCTGAATATTGTTATTATTGCCGTTATCTTTCCTTATGGTGGCCTTTTCAACCAGGCTTATGCAAACTATTGGATGCATTTTAAGCGACCTTTACACTCTAACAAATTGTCCCAGCGTATGCCAGTGTATAGACAATTTTTGTCATTCACTGCTGTACACTGATGTTCATTTTGCTTTGATTTTGTTGTTATTCATTTTAATAAGTTTCTGTTGTTCATGCCATTCATCTAAAGTTTTGTGAATGCATAAAATTTTTTGACGTATGCCAGCAAGTAGGTCATGCACAGCAAGAAAGCTCTGTATGCACTATGGTAATTTCCCATAGTAATCTTTACCCAGAGTAAGATTGCGGCTAGTTACCGATAAGACTTCATTTGTCAACCCCAAGTTAATTTCCTAGTGGACTTCTTGCTCATCATCATACTGCTCATCATCCACGCTTCTGAGCTTGTATTCTTTTTCATGGCAATGAGCTTCTTGGGCTTCCTTGCTGGTACTTTTGAGGATGTGGAGGCAGTTGAGACATGGACTAGGAGACATGTTTCTCTGAAAAGCTTGTTTTTAATATAAAAAATGCATCCCGATACCTGATGTTTTTCATATTCAGAAAATGTTTGATTAATTTCTTTAATTTATGCCACAATGAGTCTGTACTATGAGATTCAAATGCATGCATGGTCACTGTGTGGTGACATACTTGCCACTACCAGAAATCACTTTTACACTTTTACTGTTACTGTAAGGCAATATATTTGGTATTACCAATAATACACAGGATCATCTTTTGCTGGAATAATACTAAATAATTGAATTAATTAATTTTTACCTAAAATGAATAGAATTAAGTAAGACATACTTACCATTCTAGCATTTGATGGCTCACATGCTTTGTTCTTTCTATTGTGGCTCTATGTTTGCCTCTGGGCTCAATTGGTCCCTCTCACAAAGCCACAGTGCATTATGGTTTGTTAGTGCCATTTTGGTGAGTAAACAATACAGCATGGAACAGAGTCAGTGATTGCTTTTTGTGTGAGAAATGGGACATTGGTGTTGTGTGAAAGGATGCAATAGTAATTCAAACCTGGAAAAGAAGCTATGAGCAGCAGGTAGAGGATATAACAAGGAGACATCATGGGTTGCATGGGTTGCCGCAGTGAGACGGATGAACATCACTTTCGACATAATATCTCCATGTCTGCCTCCTCAAAGAACCATTTAGCTGAATTTTATTCCCTCTGGTCCCCTGTGATTAGCTCCATCACTTAGTGTAGGTGGAGGACTGTGACCTTATCCCTTTGTGGGTTGGATAATGGCGGAGAGTGACTAGGGGTTGCGGGTTCTTGGTGGTTTCCCGTGGTGGGGAGCCGGGCTGCTCTGCGGTGGGGCCAGCTCTTGGTCCGGCCCTGTCGGGGGCTGTGGGGGCCAGTAATTGGGGTTGCCTTGTGGCAGGTGGGGCCATTGGTGGTGCCTGGGATGGAGGGTATTGGCCCATGGCCGGGCTATTCTGGGGCGGGCTGAGTGGGGGTTCTGGGCACTGGTGCCTAGGGATGGCCCCCCTCTCATCGAGGTGGTGAGGTCTGTATGTGCCGGGGGTCTGGGCCTGTCCGGATGTGCTGCCATGGGTTGGTGCATGCTCTGGTGTCTGGTTGCCGCCCTGGGACCCGGGTTGTGGCCTGGGGGGGACTGAGTGGGGTTCGGGGGAGTGTGGGGGGAGGTGCCGGGGTGCGGGACTGGGAGGTGTGTGTGGTGTGTGTGTGGGAGGGGGGGGTAGAAGGGAGCACGTGTACTTGTGGTGTGGGTCTGGGCTCTCCCACTGTCCTCCTAACCCTCCTCTCCTTCCCCCCTGGGCCTGTGGTGGGTGGGTGCCTTCTATGGTCGGTGACAGCTCGTTTGCTGCAGTCGCTGTGTGGCCCAGTCGTGGGGGGCACCTGCTACTGGCCTGTCTTGCCATGGGGGTGCCTAGTGCTGCTAGCAGCTCACCATCTAGAGGGTAGTTTGCTTCCCTCTAGACTGACATCCCCGGCTCCCTCTTCTTTCCCGCTCTCTCTCTCTCTTACACACACAGGGATTTGGGAGGTGTCATGCAGGGTGGAGCAGATGGGGCCATCTAAGTGGCCTCCTTGGCTGCACCCTGTGGTGACTCACCTCTCAGTTTTAATTACACTTGAGACACCAAAACACAAGAAACGTAACACACAGACAACCTGGGAGCGTGCCATGTAGTGCATGGCGAGCAGGGCTACTATGGTGGCCTCCCTTCCAGCATAATGCGGTCACTGCTCCTCAATTTTAATTGCAATCAACACACAGTCAGGAGTGGGGAGGGTGAGGATAATGGGGACCTCTCACTCCCCTGTTCCCCTGGGTGCCGCCGAGCAGGGGGAGGTGGTTGCCCCCATAGCTGGGACCCGGGTTGACTGCGCTGATGGGGGACTGCTGGCTCTGAGGGATGCCCGGTCTGCCACGTCTGGGGGGGATGTGGTGGGGGGGTGGCTGGGGGTGGTGGTGGCGACCGGATTTGGGGCTCGCTGTCCTCTGGTCCACTGGGGCCATCCCCCGCGGGGCATGGTGGGAGTATTGTGTGTGGTGTGGATGTGTGAGGGTGGTCGATGGTGCCCTGGTTTCTGGGCAGTGTGGCTGGAGCATCGGGGTGGGTGCTGGCCCGCTCCAGGTGGTTGTCTGGGGGGCCTGGTTCTCCTGGGCATGGTGCGGGCCCTCTGCCTTGGGGAGGGGGGTTGCCTCTGGGCCCTTCGCTCTGGCCGCCCTGGATGGCTGGGACCCGGTGGGGTCAGCAGCTTGCTGAGGCCTGTGCCCAATGACCATGGGGGGCTCTGGCTGGGGCTCTCCTCTGCCGCCCTCTGGGTGGGTCCGAGGTCGTCTTTAGTGTGGGGTGGCTTGGGTTCATGCTCCGGGGTTGCTGCTGTTGGCCCTGGTCTCTGGGCTGCCCTGGTCTGCCTCTGAGGAGGTGTGGTCACATTCGTACGGTCTCACTCACCACTCGTGATCAGCGACGATTGGCGAGCGAGACCATACAAATGCGCCCACACCTCTACAGAGGCCAGAGGCAGACCAGACTCACTTGTTCTTCATGTTCTGCATGCTGGCACGGTCACTGGGTTGTCTGTTTGGTTTGTACACCAAAGAGATTTATTTTCTTTTTTTCCTCTCTGTGACTGTGTATTTGGTACTTTGGTTGTTGTTGTGATACGTTTGTGATATGTTTTTTTGATTTGGTTATTATTTAGCAAAGTCTTGCTATGATGCTGGACAGGACAGGTTTAAAAAAATAATAATAATAATAATCTCCATATGTGCTTGTTTGCTCCTGGCATTTTCACAAAGGTAAAATGTTGTTATAAAAATAACAATACAATGTGCTACATTGGTAACAACAGGTCAGATTTATTTCCGGTGGGGGTTGGGGTCCGCCAAGGCTGTCCTTTGTCACCAGTTCTGTTCATAATTTTTATGGACAGAATTTCTAGGAATGGCCCTGCGATGGCCTGGCGAGCTGTCCAGGGTGTACCCCGCCCTTGCCCAGAGTCGGCTGAGATTGGCGCCAGCCTCCCCGCGACCCTAATTAGGAATAAGCGGTTTAGAAGATGAATGAATGAATTTCTAGGAATCTCTAGGCACAGCCGAGGTGTTGAGGAGTTCTGGTTTGGTGGCCATAGGATCTCATTTTTGCTTTTTGCAGATGCTTTTTGCTCCATCAACCGGGACTTTCAGCTGTCATTGGAGCAATTCGCAGCTAAGTGCGAAGCGGCCGGGATGAGAATCAGCACCTCCAAGTCTGAGGCCATGGTTCTCAGCCAGAAAAAGGTGGAATGCACCCTTTGGGTCTGGAATGAAGTCCTGCCCCAAGTGGAGGAGTTCAAGTATCTCGGGGTCTTGTTCACGAGTGAGGGAATGATGGAACGGGAGATTGACAGGTGGATCGATGCAGCCTTTGCTGTAAAGCGAGGCTTGTACCAGTCCATCATGGTGCTGAGCCGAAAAGCAAAGCTCTCAATTTACCAGTCGATCTACGTTCCAGCCCTCACCTATGGCCACGAGCTTTGGGTAGTGACCGAAAGAACAAGATTGCGGATACAGGCGGCTGAAATGAGCTTTCTTTGCAGGGTGGCAGGGCTCTCCCTTAAAAATAGGGTGAGAAGCTCAGCCAACCGGGAGGAGCTCAGAGGAGAACCGCTGCTTCTCCGCGTTGAAAGGAGCCAGTAGAGGTGGCTTGGGCATCTGATTAGAAAGCCTCCTGAAAGCCTTCCTGGTGTGGTGTTTCAGCCATGTTCAACAGGGAAGAGACCCCAGGGTCGACCCAGAAAACGCTGGAGGGACTATGTCTCTCGGCTGGCCTGGGAACGACTTGGTGTCCCCCCGGAAGAGCTAGAGGAAGTGGCTGTGGAGAGGGACCTTACTGCTTAGGCTGCTGCCCCGGTGACCCGAACCCGGATCAAGCGGAAGATGATGATGATGATGATGATGATGATGATACTGTGCTACATAGCTGTCTTGTAAAGTTACTGAATTTGATTTTATGTCCTTGACGTTGGTGCTTATCCAGTGTTAAACTAGTGAACAACACTTACCGAGGGGAGCAGCTGAAACTGCTGCCAGCAAATCAGATACTGCATGCTACCTGTACAAACTACATATTATATGAAAGCTGAGACTCTGTAGATTTCAGCAATATAAGTGCTTGATCATTAATCTATGTCAAAAACTCACAGAGCCAGCATCCAATAACTTTTTGAGGAAATTGCATAAAAATTGCCCAGGGTTTTGAACCACAAATTATTTTATTTTTCAACAGTGTTCTGCAGTTTGTATTAAAGGTGATGTATGTAGTGTAGTGAACAAACATGATGCATACTCTGTCTACTTTTCATGCCATTGTAGGCCAACCTGCACACAAGATGATGGAGACTAACCCAAACTGGACTCCATCCCTACATCTGGGCCACACAGACAATAAGACCACAGACACAGCACACTCTGCAAGATGAAGTCATCGGGAACACCTAAGGAAGACCACACCACAAGCAGCTGAGACAATGGCCCATCAGGCTGCAGAAATTGTTGAACAACAAAATAATAAGGCAACACAGGAGGCTGCAGAAGACAGTGGAATGCTACAGATTGAGGTGTGGACACTGGAGGCTGCAGAAGACAGTGGTCTGCTACAGATTGAGGTGTGGACACTGGAGGCTGCAGAAGACAGTGGTCTGCTAAACACTGAGGATGAATCTCACAACACCAATCAGGAGGTTGCACAGACTGAATGTAACATGTTCATGCTCAGGTGTGCAAAAGTGAGTCATCTGTTAGAAGAGAACTGAGTGCTGTGGCATGAAATTTCCGATAGCTTCTTTGGAGAAGATGATGATAAAGTAAAGCACTATACTGGTCTACCAAACCTGACAACATTTATGACTTTAATAAATTTTTTGCTGCCGCTCATGCCCACCCAAAACAAAATTCTGACTTAATTTCAAATACTCTTCTTAACCTTCATGCGTCTCAGATTGAATCTGCCTGCACAACACCTAGCCCATCTCTTCTGTGTTTCCCCAAAAACAGTGTATAGAACATTCTTTGTATGAAAAAATTCATTTTTGTCTGGAAACCTGAAGCGGGTGATTGTATGGCCAGATAGACACTTTGCACAAAACTATGCCTCATCAGTTTGTGGAGGCCTTTGGACACAGAGTAGCAGTGATCATTGACTGCTTTGAAATTTTCAAAGAGAAACCATCAAATCTGAAAGCACACACTCAAATGTTTTCCTCCTAAAAGCCCAACCATACCATGAAATATTTGATTGGTATTACGCCCAGGGGAGCTATTTGTTTCTTTTCATGAGGGTGGGGAGGCCATACAAGTGACAAACATATAACCCTGAACAGTGGTTCTCGTGACAATTTGTTGCCCGGCGACATTGTGTTGGCTGATAGAGGTTTTGATATACAGGAAAATGCCGGTATGTTGAGCGCAGAGGTCAGACTTCCAGCCTTTACAAAAAGCCGCTGCCAGCTAGCTGCTAGAGATGTGGAAGAAACTAGAAAAATAGCACATTTGAGAGTGATTGGAAATGCTTGCCAGAAGTAGAAAATATTAACTGGAACCATATCCATCAACATGATACTACCATGTGAGTGCACAACACAGTAACAATCTTATCCAAAATACCGACTTTCTTACCTTCACATGGTAGTTGTGTGTGAGGTTTTTTTATGTGTGCAGAATTTTCTGTGTGAAGAATAAAGTTTGAAACTTTATACTTGATTCAGCGGTCATATAAAATGAACATGTATATAATTTAGATAGTCACACAGAAAATTCTGCACACATAAAAAAACTCACACAGAACAAATGCAGAATAATAAATGAACATGAGAAATGACAGAGGTAGAATACTGTGCATTGTTTACTTTTGAAAAGTGTAACTGCAATGTTTTGAGTTGTTATGGAAGTGTAAAAATGCATTTGTACCTGCTTTAACAATAAAGTGTATACATAACATTTTACATGACTGTGGTGTTATTGACTACTGTTCTTCAACCTGCTGACAAGCCAAAACTGTATGTAAATCAAATGAACGTTAGATTTAGAAAACTCGACTTTATGTATGACAGTAGTGCAAACTGTTGTAAAGTGAAAATTATTAAGTGCTGTGATTGTTGCATCATCACTATAGCATTATTATGTGATGATGATCAGCATCAGCTTTTGTAGCCCTTCCTCTTTGGTTTATGACACAGGCAAGACAGAATAATATAAGACAAATATAATAGAAGATAACAAAAATAATCCAAAATACTTATTTAATATTGTTGCAGAATTAACTAAGAATAAGACCATAAAT
>JAQMYF010031240.1:0-14815 GCA_030014195.1 Neosilurus mollespiculum
GAATTTGTTAGGAAAATCACTTTTTTGTGTGTGCAAATTAACAAATCTTGTTTGCAATCAATGGCCCACATTTGTGGAAGTATTTTGTAGTACAGTATCTCATAATAATTGTTTTACAAAGGTGAGGTGGATGTTTTGGACTCATGAACTGAGAAATGTGTTTGGCCTGCCTGGTCTGAAATGTCATATATATGGTCACCCATAAATCTTATGCAAATTGCTGGATTTCCCTATCACATACTCGAATTAATTATTGATCATTCACAGCATCAACATGAATATTAAAACAGAAATTGTAATATCTTTGGAATGTGTGATCATATTTGTAATCCTGAAATAGAGAGCTAACCAGTGAAGTCCTGTCTAATGAAAAGTTCTATATTTAAATTTTCAATGATTATACCAATAGAAGAGCAACTGTATGATTTACTGCACTGTTTATTAATGGATGATTTATGTGACTACTGTATGAGTGGTTTCTTCACTGAAGTGAGTGTATTATTTAAATATTTTTATTTCACTCTGTGTCCAAAGATTGCTTAATCTTAAACAGGGAACATTGTATTCCAGCAATAAACAAGGAGCTCGACCAGGTGGGGTTGAGCTAGGACCTTCAAGGTCGAGTTGACATGTGATGTCATTTCGCAGAAGAGCAATAGTTAAAAAGTGGGTCTTGATGGACCAATGAGAGATGACATATATGATGTCATTCTTCAGTAGGAAAGATTATTTTAAAAGAAGGGTTCTTGATGGACCAATCAAAATCTATAAAATTAGTCATGGGAGAGAGGAGGAACTTTGGGGATACAATCAGAGCTAGAGGATGGTAGACCAATCAGAGTGGAATGGGCACTTTTTAGGCAACGCAGAGCTGGTAGAGGAGGTCCAAGATCCTTTTTTGGAAGAATTTTTTTCTGTTTAAGTGATTGTATGATACTTTTTTTCTAAAGGCTAAATAAACACCTGAAAAATGAATTTGGATCTCTTGCATCGTGAGCTGGACATTTTTTACCATGACAGAGTTTCTAGTGAGAGAAACAGATGACTAACAGGTCCTCAATTGGCAGCTTCAAGATATAGTATCTACAAACCAACAGTATCAACTTCAGCGGTGAAAAGGCAACTCCTGGAGTTGCAAAGAAAAAACCACGTCTAAGACTGGTCAGTAAAAGGAAAAGCTTAAGATGGGCAAAAGAACACAAAAATTAGAGAAAAGTTGTGAGGTCCCGCTGTAGGACTTAGGTCAGGTCTGTCTATTTGATCTGCTCTCTCCTCTCCTGTGTGTGTGTTTCTGATCACAGGCACTGCCCTGATTATCCCACCTGTTCCGCATTCCTGTCGGAGGATAAAAGGCCTGCTATTCCTTGTTCCCATGCCAGATCATCTTGTGCCGTCATAGAGAGAGGACGTATCTCAGTGTACGCAGCACAATCTAGCCGAGATTTCATAGTAGTGTTCATGTACCACGTTAGCCGTGTTCCTAATAAAGGATCCCTATTTCCTTCATTTGGGTCTATCAGTTCATGGTACCAGCGTAACATTACGATCTGGCCAGACAATGACCCAGCGGACAGAGATCCGATCAGCCAAGTGCTAAAGTCACAGGAGCTACAGATCAAAACCCATGAGACCCAACTGTCTACCATAGCCTCGGGAGTGCAGGAGCTTGCAAACCGCCAGGACCTGTTTCAGCAGGACGTGTGCATGCAGGTGAATCTGCTGAGCGTGCAGCTGAGCCAGATAACCGCGAGTCTGGAGCGACTGCTTTCACCTCCGCCGACCACGCCGGTTCTTGTTCGACCTCGTCTCGTTCGCCTCGCCCCACCCGATAAGTTTTCGGGAGAATCCGGGAAGTGCCGCACCTTTTTAATTCAGTGTGAGCTGCACTTCCAGAATGATCCAGCTGCCTTCGCCTCTGAACAGGTTCAGGTGGCGTTCATGATCTCCCACCTCTCAGGAAGAGCGGCGGCGTGGGCTACAGCGGAATGGGCTTGAGGCGCAGCAGTATGTCAAGCTTGCCAGGTATTCAAGGAAACACTCAGCTGCGTGTTCGATCACTCCTCACCGGCTCGCGAAGCTTCCAGGGCAATGCTCGGACTTCGGTTCGAAGATCTAGTTGACCTGGCGATCCGTATAGATAACCGGCTTCAGGAGAGGGAGTCGGATCGGCGCCGAGCCGCTAGGGGGACCTAGCACCGAGAGTTTTGCCCTGGGTCACCGGTGTTTTTGCCGCCTAGCGCGTAGCTAGCACCCCCTCCCGTCCTGGAGGAGCCCATGCAGTTAGGACGCGCCAAGTTAAGCCCGGAGGAGCGCCAACGCCGCCAGAGGGTGGGTGCGTGCTATTACTGTGGGCAAGCCGGCCATCGAGCAGATTCTTGTCCGGCCAAGGGATCCGGTTCACTGGGTTTAAGGAGTGCACAGGTAAGCAGAGACACATGCACACATTTTTCTCCTCACATATTGACTGCTGTATCTCTGCTAATCAAGGGCAAAGCTATTTCCATCCAGCCTTTCATTGATTCGGGGGCCGATGTAAACCTGATGGATTACTCTCTAGCCAGGAGGTTGGGCATCAAGGAGAGGCCACTTGACCAACCAGTCACCGCCCGTGTGCTGAATAACCAGCTGCTAAGCCAGGTCACCCACAGGACAGAGACCCTCCTCATGTCTATTGGCAGGGATCACACCGAATCCATCACTTTCTACCTCCTAGATTGCCCACATCACCCCCTTGTACTAGGGTTCCCTTGGCTGAGGGCTCACAACCCTCACATTATCTGGGAGATGGTGGTAATTAGGAGCTGAGACCCCGCCTGTAGTTCTTCTTGTCTTGCCCCACCCCCATCTGTTCACGGATCCCTGGAGGGTAAGGCAAGCCCTGTATCAGAGTCGGGCTCCCTGAACGCCAAGCCTGACGGCCCGTCCCGCTGATACAAGTCAAGCTCTACTTCCAATCATGAGGGGGTAGCATCAAAGGAGGGCAGACCATGTAGGTTCACAGTAATTAAGAAAAGATGCAAGAAGAAGAGGGTTGTAAGAGATAGCAGCTCTCAATTCGTTGTGGAATCAGATCAGGAATCACAGACCAAGACAAGGACTGGAAAGAAGAAAAAGATGAGACGAAAAAAAGAAAAGCCACAGAAAGATTCTCCTCATTCACGCTTACCAAGTTCATCGGAATCTGAGTCTGAATCAGAATGTGAAATAGGAAGCAAAGTGGAGCGTGTCGGAGCCAGGAAGGAGGTCAGTGAGGAGATTAGGAAGACCGTTCAAGATGTCCTGGAACATTCCCTCAGAAAAGGTACTTTCAGTTCCAGGAAAAGACATACTAGCAGGCGGAAACCTTCCCCTGAGAGCCGTCTGGTGCCAACCACCAGTCCCCCGCCACCACCCGAGATGGTGGAGGATGGCCCAGCCTACCAGGTCAAGAGTCCTCTGGCGGTACAGAAGAGGGGTCGGGGGAGACAGTTCTTGGCTGACTGGGAGGGTTACGGTCCTGAGGATCGCTCTTGGATACCAGCAAGCTCCATCGCCGACCGCACCCTAGTCCCTGACTTCTACAAACAGCATCCTGAGAGACTGGGATCGTCAGGAGGCGGTCCTAAGGGGGGGGGGGGGGTACTGTGAAGTCCCGCCGTAGGACTTAGGTCAGATCTGTCTGTTTGATCTGCTCTCTCCTCTCCTGTGTGTGTGTTTCTGATTACAGGCTCCGCCCTGATTATCCCACCTGTTCTGCATTCCTGTCGGAGGATAAAAGGCCTGCTATTCCTTGTTCCCGTGCCAGATCATCTTGTGCTGTCATAGAGAGAGGACGTATCTCAGTGTATGCACCACGATCCAGCCGATGTACCACGTTAGCTGTGTTCCTAATAAAGGATCCCTGTTTGCACCTTATTTTGTTGTGTCTGTCCTGCATTTGGGTCTATCAGTTCATGGTACCAGCGTAACAGAAGTATTATGTAAAAAAAGAACATTTATATTGCACAGAATAAAGGAAAATATGCTGGAGGAGTGCTTGATGCCATCTGTCAAACATAGTGGGGGATATGTGATGGTCTGGGAGTGCTTGTTTGGTAGTAAAATGAAAGATTTGTACAGGGTAAAAGGGATATTAAACAAACAAGGATATCACTTCATTATCAACACCATGCCATACTCTGTGGTATTTGTTTAGAGCTGCATTCTTTCTACAATAGGACAGTGATCCAAATTATGCAAAAACTTTTTGTAGAAGAAAGACTATTCTGTCAATAATGTAATGGCCAGTGCAGTCAACAGATCTCAACCCGACTGAGCTGTTGGTACAAAAGAAGTGCCCATCAAGCCAAGTCAACTTGTGGGAGGTGCTTTCTGGAAACATGGGGTGAAATTTCTTACCTAGATGAATTGACATCTAGAATGACAAAGCTCTGCAAGGCCGTAAAAGCTGCAAAAGTGACAAAAGCAAACCTTAAAGGACAAGATTATTATTTCAAGTAAAAATTATCATTTGTAACCTTGTCAATGTCTTGACTATATTTTACATACATATTGATTCCCATATGTCACATCACCACCTCTGATATGCCTTCCGTGGGTTGACTACGCAGAGTCAACCCACGAAAGTCCGCTGGTTCAGACAACATTCCTGGCAGAGTGCTCAGGGAGTGTGCAGAGCAGCTAGCAGATGTCTTCACTGACATCTTCAACATCTCGATGAGCAGCTCCATCATCCCAACATGCCTCAAGACAACAACCATCGTCCCTGTGCTTAAAATGTCTATGGTCTCCTGCTTCAATGACTACCATCCCATAGCACTCACACCAATTGTGATGAAATGCTTCGAGAGGCTTGTCATGGGGCACATCAAGTCACAGCTACCATCCTCACTGGACCCCTTGCAGTTTGCGTATCGTCCTAACAGCTCTATGGACGATGCCATCACCACAACCCTCCATCTGGCCCTCACACATCTGGACTGTAAGGACACATATGCACGAATGCTGTGTATAGACTTTAGTTCAGCATTCAACAAAATCATTCCTCAGCAGCTGATTGATAAGCTAAGCCTGCTTGGCCTGAACACCTCTCTCTGCAACTGGATTCTGGATTTCCTGACTGGGAGACCCCAGTCAGTCCGAATCAGGAACAGCATCTCCAGCACCACCACACTGGAGCTCAACAGTGTACAACAGTGGAGCTCCTCAGGGCTGTGTGCTCAGTCCACTGCTGTTCACTTTGTTGACTCACGACTGTGCAGCAATGCACAGCTCCAACCACATCATTAAGTTCGCCGATGACATGACTGTGGTGGGTCTCATCAGCAAGAATGATGAGTCAGCTTATAGAGAGGAGTTGCAGTGGCTAACAGCCTGGTGTAGGGCCAACAACCTGTCTCTGGACGTCGACAAGACTAAAGAGACGGTTGTTGACTTTAGGAGAGCACAGAGTGACCATTCCGCACTGTTCATTGACAGATCCTCTGTGGAGATCGTCAAGAGCACCAAATTCCTTGGTGTCCAACTGGCAGAGAACCTCACCTGGTCACTCAACACCAGCTCCATCAGCAAGAAAGCCTTGATGTTTCATTCTTGTGTTCTCTTTTTCTTTTTAGTACTGTTATTGCACTGTCTGTAACAGTCTTGCATTGTTTGCACATCAATGCACACTTTGCACTTTATGTGGCTAGGACAAAAAACTGGTCCTAGCTCTGTGTTGTTTTGTTGTACAAATTTTGATTTGATCCTTGTTGTATGTTTATGTAGCACCTGGTCCTCAAGAAACGTTGTTTTGTTTCACTATGTACTGCCTCAGCTATATGTGGTTGAAATGACAATAAAGCTTCTTGAACTTGAACTTCAGAGGTCCAGCAACCTTCTAGGCTTCTAGGCTTGTGATTACCTTTCACCCCCACCTTTGAACTCAATTGTGCATTTGTTACCAATTAAGTTATTATCTTCTTATTACTTCCTGGGGTTTCTATTGGCTGTCCTGTCCACTTGCTCCATTCTTCAGCCAGCCTCACTATTTAGTTGATGTTCGTTCCCTCTTGTGTTTGCCCTCTCACCCATTTTGGCTCTGTATGTTTATGTCTAATAATGTGCGGTGCCCAGCTTGGCTGGTATCCTTCACACCACTTCCTTCCACTATCATTCAGTTCCTCTTTGGGCCAATTTAAGCTTTGGTGATTTGGCACGAGCGGAAAAATAGCAACCAGCAACCTAACTGAGATTCTTTGTTCTGCATGGTACTTGGTCTGAACCGGGAAAAATCATGCAGCTCTCAGCTTCTACATATGAGGCAAGACAATTCTTCTGTCATGGACTCACAAAAGGTCTGTGTCCGAGCAGCGAACAGTGGATGGAATGAGGATGTCCTATTGGCTGTCCACTAGAATGGCCTGCACCCTGACATCCAGCTCAAGCTTATATGTTGTGATGCAGATTTGATCCTGGACAAAGTAATAGCCCATGTTATCATGCTGGATCAGCATTTCTGCACGAAATACCGCCACTCACCTTTGCCATGCCTTGCCAGATCCAAGGAATGACTTTGTGTTGCTGAGATCACCACACCCACTTCCTAGCCTTCAGAGGAGCCCATGAAGTTTAAGACATCATGTCTCTTGGCAATCAAACATCATAGAGACACATCAAAACTCATCATCACCACCCTCTCACACACAATACAATGCAGCAGGAAAAGGCCTGTGCTCTAGCTTTGCAGGACTCTGAATTAGCTTTGCAGCTAACATGTGGTTTACCCTCGTTTCTGGTGGGATTTACTGCTGGTCTGTGCTCGCTTGGGTTTTCCATTTATCCATCCTTCTACCAGTGACTGAGATCTTTCAGTACTCGGAGGCAGAGCTTCTCCGACTCCGTTTCCAGCAGACTGAACCGCCGCCATCTGTGCTTCACCTCCACCCGGACCATGCTGTCTTTCCCCAGCGGAAATGCATTCACTGGGGCTCCCGTCGGAATTACCACTTGGACAACTCCAACCACATAAAGTCCATTTGGTCTACATCCAGATGCCCTCATCAGAATACTGGTCTGGCTACTGATCACAATGTGCTAGCCAGCCTAGCTAGGTCGGCTGGCCATACTGTCATCTTCAACACTGCCGTAAGTTTCGGCCTGCTGAGTGTCCGCTCACTAACTGACAAGGGGCATCTCGTCCAGGATCTCCTCCTCGACCGTGAGTTGGATCTTTTATGTTTGACTGAAACATGTCAAGAAAGGCCCCACAAATAACATATATTATTATTATTATTATTATTATTTTATAGAGACACATATTTTACAGAGGCCCATGCCTCTACTCTGGCACCAGAAGACATTGGCTCACTCACTGCCCCTATGACAACAAAAGGACCAAGAATTCTCTACTTTTCTTGTAATAGTGTTCATTACTAGTGAAATGTTTATGTTAATAATTACCCTACCACTCTATCTGTTCTTGTAGACTCTGGGTCAGCTGGCAACTTTATAGCACAGTGGCTGGTGTCTTCTCTTTTGCCACAGCCAGTCACTCTGCATTGATTGTAAACCAGGTAAATCACTCACCCATCAATCACATCACACCTCTGCTTAGGTTATTTGACCCCCTAACCATAACAAACATATTTAGTCCTTGGTCCTTTCTCAAATACAACACCCAGTCTTTTTCTGCCTTCCTTGATTTGCATGCGTAATCTATCAGATCTTGGTCCCCTCACTGCAACAAAACTGCATTTGCAGACATTTTTAGTGCCACTAAGCCTACTTGTCTCCATTGTATCGGCTGTGGGATTGTGCAATTAGGCTCATGCCTGTCAAATTTGCCTGTCAAAGCACCTCTGTGTGGAATACAGTTGACTGTATTGAAAAAAAACTGGTTGAAAACCCCGGCCATAAAGGAATACAACTCAAAGCATTCAGGCATGGGTTCATCTGCCATTCCCCCTTACCTTATTGTGAAATTATGTCATGCAAACACCCCCCGCGCGCCCGTTATATATTTTTTTCCAAAGAAAAACCTGTGACGATCATGCGAATTTGCCCCTTTTATAAAGAGGGGCGGCTGGCGGGATTTCTGTGTGCCTCTATTTATACTTTTTTCTGTAAATAAAAATCTGCATAGTTCCTACATGCAATGTGCCTCTTGGCATCTCTCATAAAAATATAATAGCTTAATATTAGAAAACATGGTTGTTCCAGTGTCAGTGTACTTACTGCATAAGCTGCTTTTCACAACACACAGAGGAACACGCATCTCAGGTCTGTTCCATTTGAGCTAGAATCTGATACTTTGGGACGTATTAGAGGGGACATATGGGAAATATATGTAAGCTTTGCACTAATCTATTGCTGTATTTTTTTATTTACTTTTCTTTGAATAACTAGTTCATAACTACTTGTATTTCACACATAATCTCTTCTCTGATATAATACGTGATTTTCCCTTATCAGCTTGAGTCGAAAAGCTGATGTAGTCTGTTATGCGAGTTCAAAGTAAATAATAAATCTCCAGGTTTAATTATTAAAATCCTCTAACAAGTAATTATGCTCCGATCTGAGCATAATCCGACCAACGCATCGTGGGGGGAAGGGGCAGGTTTTTACATGCAGCTCCGCGCTCGTGCAGGCTGTACCATAAGCCAAAGGTGAGCAGCTCATGCTGGAATACACAACTAATTTAACGTGACCCACTGGACTCGAGACAATCAAATAGAGGTTACATGAAAATATACAGAGAAGAAAAGTGTAAAAAAATCATTAAGAAAGAAAGCACTTGGATTTGTTTTATTTACATTTTAAGGGCAGGTTCAATACAATACATGACACTGCAGCCAATGCAGGGTCATGAATCCTCAGTGATAATCTATATTGATGGTTTTCGATGAGACCGCGCATTTTTCCAGCCAGCCGAAACCGAAAACAATGGGGAAAAATGTTGCACTATTTCACCCTATTTCACAGCTATAGGGCTTATTAAGTACTCCCTTATTCCACAATGTTCGAATTCTGTGAAAGCACATCTATCTGATGGCAAATGCTGGCCATATTTGCCTGACCATCAATTTATTGTCATATTGATCAATGAGGTCCTTTTTTGGGATGATGGGCCATTTCCTGGTTAATTTCGATTTACAGAGCATAATGTTGAGCTGTCAGTATTTTAAAAAGAGACACACAGCTGAAAATATTTGCCAGGTCTATGATGATGTTCTGGACAATTACAATATTCAGAACAAGGTGTCATTCATTGTAACGAACAATGCATCCAATATAATAAAGGCATTCACTCAGTTTCCACCAGTCTCTTGTTAACAGTGAGAGGGACAATGAGGAGGATGACACCTGTGATCTAGGAGTGGTCAATGTAGAAAAGGAGATTATGTACTTTTCACCAGAGAGACAATCCGGCTTTGCTCATAGTCTCCAACTTGTAGTGTGTGATGCCTTAGATGACGCTGGCTCAATAAAAAGCCTCTTGGGCAAGGTCCAGAAACATGTTGCTTTTTGCCATAAATCTACCCATGCTACAGATATCCTGGAGGGAATTAACAAACTTCAACCTGCTAATGTCACCCGCTAGAATAGCCAGTTGAAGATGCTGAGGTCAGTTCTTAAAGTTCCAAATGATATCCTTGCTGAGCTCAGCTGCCCAATTCAGCTATCGGCATATGAACTAAAAATCATTCAAGAACTTTGTGAGGTGTTAGAACCCTTTGAGGAAGTCACAGACTGCTGTCAGGCAGAGAAAACTGTCACATCATGCTTTGTTATTCCTTGTGTTAGAGGACTGAGACATGCAATCAAAGATGCAAAAATGACTGGAAACAAGAAGTTTGTTTCCACCTTACATACCTCACATGAGAGACGACTAGTAAAATTTGAGGACATGGAATGCTTTCAGATGGCTGCAATGTTTGATCCAAGATTTAAACTAGACTGGTATAATGGTGAAGAATAGATCATAATCAAAAATCTCCTCACTGCAAAAGTTGAGTCTGTCTGTCCAAAAGTCAGTGCCACCTCTGACATTAGTACTCAAACAAGGAAATGCCCCAGACTCTTTTTCTACATGGAGACTCAAACAACTGCTGTCCCAATTGACACAGCTTCACATAAGCTCCCAGTTTACTCTAGCACACCATATTTGGCTGAGGATGCCGATCCTTTATTGTTCTGGAAAGAAAACCAAAACAGCTTCCCAAGCCTATCTGTACTTGCATGTAAATATCTGGCCATACCTGCTTCCTTTGCACCTGTTGAGAGGATATTTCGTGTTGCAGGCAAGATATTCAGACCAGAACAATGCCACCTCAATGACAAAATATTTGAGGAACTGTTGACCATTAGCAACAATGTTACCCTGTAAAGTACTTTAATAAATGATAATTGCATTTACCAAAATATTGTTTTATTTGATTACTTTGAAATGAATGAATTTCTCTTCTCAATTGCAATGAATTCAATTCCACTTCCTGTCATTCTAATTCAAATTCAATTCAACATACTGTAGGGTGGAGTCAGTTCAAATTTTTATTCAAATTCATTCACTGAATTGAATTAAATTCTAAAAATCTGAATTTTGCACAGTCCTGTTGTCCACTGCATCTGCCACAGGCAGATTTTTTTCTATGTAGTGATGTTTTCTGCCTCTCTTGCTATCAGTTTAGATCACATGAGAATTTGAGACAGACTTATTGGACATGCTTGGGGAACATGTAAATGTTGGAAATTCCCAACAGCAGGGAGCATATGCATTTTTATTTTAGCCTCTTACTATCTCAACTAATCTAAATTTTACTTTCTAATATCTAAAACATGTACATTTTCATTACTACAAACTACATTTAACATCAAGACTATTCTTCTCGCTAAAATCGTGTGGACTTTAAGGATGAGATCTTAAAGTTCTCTTCACATTTATGCCTAAAATAGCTACAGATTGAGGGTTAATTTTTTAATTCTTCTTTGAGAGACACTACGATGCACTTAAAAGTCTTCTCATTGAAGAATTCTGTTCACAAATTATGCTAACATTAACTGCTCTTGAGGGAAAATTTTGCATTTTATTAAACTTTAAAATAAATCACATTACAACTGCAAAAACATACAGTTACACTTTCTGTGTATTCTAAGTACATGCATTAAGTCTTGCACAAACAAAGCTTTAGCACTTTGACTTTTCTGCTAAAGCATGGAGTTGTATATAGAGCTCAGTAGTCTGAACAAAAACATGCCTAATAAGGGATAATCTTTTAAATCCATAGAGGTTTTTAGTATAATATAATAATTTCCTGTGTTATAGCATAAGTCTTCTGACCTTTTAAGGCATTTAGTAAGATTGTGATTATTGGTAAGAAAGAAATTGAGGTATACGACAGGAACAGGTGATTTCATGATGAAACAATGCAGTTTCTAGTTACTATGTGCTGGTCCCAGATTTTATTTGATGCTCACTGATGCCATTTGAAAATGTTAAAGTTTTTATTAATTATTAATAAATATTACACAATTATATTTATATTTATTGTTTCATGATTATATTTTGCATTGTGGCATAGTTGATGTACCATGTGACATTATAATTAACATTGCTACTATCAAGGAAATTTATATCACATTATGAATGTTCTTTGCGTCATTATTAGACTTTATAAAAACAAACAGAACAAATGGCAATTTAGAAAGAATTCCTGGCAGAGTTCCATAGTATGTGTCACGCCCATGCCTGATGCGAGCTGCAACTCTCACGCTCACTGTATTAAGGACTCACCTGCACCTCATCTCTGTCACTGATTAGCGCCCCTATATAAACCTCCCGCTAGACACACTCCAGTGTCTACACGTTGTTTCTCAGCTGATTCCTTCTAACGCTTGGACTCCTCTACTCTCCTTCCTTGATCCCGTGTTCTCCCCGATCCATAATCAGCCTGCCTCAAGCGTCCCTTCCCGCAACGTCAGAATCCGGCTCCGTCAATGTGCCATCCGCCGAGAGGCTTTACTGATGAATGTTCTCTCTACGCTGTCCGGGGCATCCAGGACGCTCGTCAGTGCCGTGGGAGGCTCAAGCACCCCAGTCAACCAGCGCCACGCACTTGAGGTCGTGCACGGTGGCGATCGCCCCTGAGCCCCAGAGCGGCGCCTGAAGGTGGGGTACTGTCACGCCCACACCTGATTCGCGCTAGACTCTCACGCCCACGGTGTTAAGTACTCACCTGCACCTCATCTACGTCACTGATTAGCGCCCCTATATAAACCTCCCACTAGACACACTCCAGTGTCTAGCCTTGTTGGAAGTACTTGTTGTTTATCAGCTGATTGCTTCTAGCGCTTGGACTCCTCTACTCTCCATCCTCGATCCCGATTTCTCCTCTGAAACTTCTCTCGAAGTTTCACTCAGTTCCTAGTTACGTTTATTGTTATTTCGTATCTATGTGTTCGCCCCCCGTGGCAGGTTTCATTTTCAGTTCTTTATTCATTGTAGTTTCTGTGGCTCACAGAGCCCGTGTTTATTTGGGATTATTAAACCCACCTTATTTTACTCACATCCCTTGTCTCTGGGAGTCAATTCAAAACAGTATGCTTTACTGATATAGTCATGGTCAGTATAGTTCATTTAAAAAAAATGCCTTGATATTTTAATATTATATCACAGTACCTTCTCATTCGTCCTTTGCCAGAAGCAACCTGTGGTGAACACCACAGAGATAGGTGGCTGCAGGTACATACTGATAGATTGGATGTAGATGAAGAGCTGGCCACTCTGACTTGACTGAACCAGGGGAATCCATAGCACAGACACCACCACCAAGATCAGGATAAACACTCTGCTCACAAAAACACACAATATCTGTATGAATCCCTACTGCATTCAATGGATATCCCTGAGATGAGTGAAAATAAACACTGAAAGCATAAAAAAACAATAACTCAACAACAAATTTAGCTGATTCATAAGCTAAATCCGTGTGCTTTAAGTTCTATCTTGGACTTCTTCTCTACTGGTAAGGTAGGATTTTGACTTTTGTATTACTGTCTACTTGACTCAGACTTAGTTGTTGTCACTAATATTTTTAAGTATAGGATTCTTAGCTGGTTCTGTAGTCTTATTCTGGTGTTTAATTGTAATAGTGCAGTAGCTGTAGTTGTAGTAGTCCGGTGAAGTATATATTGAAGGTATCATTTTGCATTTGCAGCAGTTAGCAAAACAGTTTACTTTCTAAAACAGGTACTTTAAATAATTTGGTAATTTAATAGTATTCTTGCCTTTGTTGAATTAGGACTATGAGGTCTATGGTATTAAACACAAACCAGATTGCAGTCAAGTGCCTTAAACCCATTACTGTTCTCACTTCTATTAGACCCAAAAGATCTTACCAACAAGCCAGAGGGCGTACTCTCAGTAACTTTATCTACCCTCCACTGCTGTCCCAATCTCAAACGAGTGTGGCTGGGAGAGGTGGTGGTACAGGTCTGCTCCCGTCTTGGAGTTGGTGCTTCACACCACTCTCTCTGTCTCCTACTTTGAGTTTTATGCAGTAAAAGTCTCCTGTCCAATCATCCTCCTAATTATTGTCATTTATCACCCTCCTGGACTCCTAGGACACTTTTTAGAAATAAATGGACATGTTCCTCAGCACTTTCCCCACTGACAACACCCCTCTCACCCTTCTGGGAGACTTTAACCTCCCCTTTGACAAACTCCAGTCCTCTTGCCTTCTCCCTCTTCTTTTATTCCTTTTCTATACATTTCAACAACTGCTCTCCCACCCACAAATGAGGGAATCTGCTAGATCTTGTTTTCTGCCATTCCTCCCCAATCACAGACATTACTGCCACCCCACCATATCTCTGACCACCACAGTTTTTTCCCCCCACTTGTCAAAACCTCCACACTGTATCTCCTTAAATCTTCCAAATCCAGTCTCCTTTTCCTCCCTACCTTTAGAATCTGCTACTGACACTTTCCTCTCCTCACTCTGCATCTATGAATCTCCTCTGCCTACTATCTACAAAACCCAAGAAGACTTCTTGCCTGCTCCTTGGCTTTCGGAGGTGCTGCAAGCAATCGTAGACAACTCAGAGCAGCTCAGAGAAAGTGAACGAGATGAAAGAGAAACTTGAATCAGATCTGGCTTCCTCCCATGCTCTCCTATCCACATTTTCATCTGATGTGAGTTCTGCTAAGACAGCCTTCTACAAGAAAATGTGATCTGTGATCTCTCCTTAAGTCACTGCACATAGCCTTGGAGTAACCATGGACAATCACCTGTCCTTCTCATATCACTAATCTTTCTTGACTATGTCAATTTCTCCTCTTTAACATCTGAAGGATTCATCCTTTTCTTTCCACTATGGCCATTCAGGAACTTGTTCAGTCCCTTGTCATCTCAAGGCTACACTACTGCAACTCACTCTTGGCAGGTCTGCCTTTGAGCACAATTCAACCTCTGCAACTGATTCAGAATGGAGCTTTTTTGTTTTCATCATCCCCAAGTTTTCCTACACCTCTCTGCTGCTATGATCTCTCCATTGGCTTCCTGTTGCTGCTGGCATTAGATTTAAAACACTTATGCTTGCCTACAAAGACAAAAATGGACCTGCACTCTAAAGCATGTATCACACCCCACACTGCACTGCATTCTCTCAGATCCTTTAGCACTGCTAGACTGGTCCCTCCTTCTAACAAGGGACAAGGAAAGAATGCATCTAAACTCTTTGTTCTGACTCCAAGATGGTGTAATGAACTTCCTCTGCATGTCCGGCAGTACTTAGATTAGCACTATGTTTTACACACACACACACACACACACACACACACACACACACACACACACAC
>JAQMYF010031497.1:0-14800 GCA_030014195.1 Neosilurus mollespiculum
ACATACAATATATTTAGCTCTACTTCGACGTATCGAGCACTGTTCTACGGAAAATCGACTCAAGATCTTATATATATTTATATATATATATATATTTCCTGTGTCGTTCAGTGGTGGTATCAGTCTCTCACTGAACATGCTCCTGAGTTTGTTCAGTTTGTTTGTGTCTGCAACCCTCAGCCTGCTGCCCCAGCATGCAACAGCATAGAGAATAGCACCGGTCACAACAGACTCATAAAACATCCTGAGCAGTGTTCGGCAGATGTTAAACGACCTTAGCCACAAAAATAGAGATGGCTATAGCCCTTTTTGTAAAGTGCAGTAGTATTCTTAACCCAGTCCAGTTTAATGTAAATATGAACTACAAGGTATTTGTAATCCTCTACCATTTCCACATTGATGCCCTGGATGGAAACAGGAGCCGCTGGTGTGTTGGATCTCCTGAAATCCACAAACAGTCCCTTGGTCTTTGTCACATTAAGCTGCAGCTGATTCTGCTCACATCATGTGACGAAGGAGTCCACAGCAGCCCGATATTCGAACTCATCACCTCCACTGATACATCCAACTACAGCAGAGTCATCCGAAAACTTCTGAAGATGGCAGGTCTCTGTGCAGTAGCTAAAGTCCATTGTGTAGAGGGTGAAGAGAAAAGGGGAGAGGATGGTCCCTTGTGGTGCTCCGGTGTTGCTGACCACCGTGTCCAACACACAGTGCTGCAGGTGCACATACTGTGATTTTCTGATCAGGTAGTCCATAATCCAGGATACAAGAGAGGCATCCACCTGCATCGCTGTCAGCTTCTCACCCAGGATGGTCAAGCTGATGGTATTGAATGCCCTGGAAACATAAAAAAAACATGACCCTCACAGTGCTCGCCAGCTTGTCCAGGTGGGTGTAGACACGGTTAAGCAGATAGATGATGGCATTCTCAACTCTGAGGCGAGGCTGGTAAGCAAACTGAACGGGGTCCATATGTGGTCTAACCATGGGTCGGAGTTGTTCCAGTATGAGTCTCTCGAGGGTTTTCATGACATGCAAAGTCAGTGCTATGGGTCTGTCGTCCTGGGACGTGGGGTCTTGGTACAGGAACTAACTAGGCATGATGTGTTCCACCTCACAGGGACCCTTTGCAGACTTAGGCTCATTGTGAAGATGTAGTGTAAGACTCCACAGAGCTGGGGGGCACAGGCTTTAAGCACACGGGGGCTCACCCCATCCGGTCCTGCTGCCTTGCCAGAGTATAGTCTCAGCTGTTTCTCAACCTGATTAGAGGTGAAGTTGACAGGTGGGTGAGGATTGTCAGATACATCACAGGAGGCAGAGGTGCAGTAAGGAAAGGGAGAGAGGGTGGTGTGCAGGGGGTTTCAGGCTTGCTCCCGACGAGTTAGATGGGGCTGAGCAGTAGCCACAGTGTCGAATCTGTTAAAAAACATATTCATCTTATTGGCCCTGTCCTCACCACCCTCAGCTCCTCTGCTGTTGGATGGCCTGAAAAAAGTGATGGTCTTCATACCACTCCAAACCTCTCTCGTGTTATGTTGGAGTTTTCACTCCAGCTTTCTCCTGTAATTGTCCTTAGCTTCCCTGATCTTGACTTTCAGTAAACTTTGGATTGTTCTCACCTCCTCTCTGTTGCCAGCCCTGAATGCCCTCTTTTTGTCATTAAGTAGGGCTTTGATGTCTTTAGTCACCCATGGCTTGTTATTTGGGTAACAATAGACTGTCTGAGCTGGGACAATGGTATCGGTGCAGAAATTTATGTAGCGTGAAATACACTTAGTGAGCCCATCAATGTCCTCACCTTCTGGCTCACAGAGTGCTTGCCAGTCTGTCACTTCAAAGCCATCCTGTAATTTCCCCAAGACCTCCTCCGACCATCTCCCAAAAGTCCTTGCAGTCACAACAGGCACATAGCATGAAGAAAAATGAATTAAGTTGTCGTCAGATCTCTGCAGTAATAAGAGGGTGGAGGAACTGTAGGCATCCTTAGTATTTGCATACAGCTCTGCATAAAGTACGCTCCTCTCTGGTGGGACAGTCCACATACTGCAGAAAGTTTGTCAGTGTAGTGTCCATGGTGACATGGTTGAAGTCACCTGAGATCACAATGAAAGCACTCGGGTGTTGAGCCTGTAAACGGGCTATAGTTGCATGAACAGTGTCACATGCAGCAATGAGGCTGGCAGAAGGAGGAACATAAACAGCCACTAAGATGACATGGGAAAATTCCCTAGGCAAATAATATGGTCTGAGTCCAACAGCACACAGTTCAGTGTCTGGTCAACAACTCCGCTCTGATGGTTATCAAAACCCCTCCACTTACTGCTTGCGGTGCAGTCTCTGTTGGCCTGGACAGCGTGAAACCTGCTATGGATACGTTGTCATCGGGAATATTCTAATGCAGCCATGTCTCCACAAAGCACATGAAACTACACTCACGATATTCTCTCTGACTCCGAGCTTCCGCTGTCAGCTCATCCATCTTATTCACCAGTGACCTCACGTTCCCCACTATAATAGACAGGAGACACCGCTTGTACCTTTTTCTCTCCATAATTATCCGCTGTCTTGCCGCCTCCCTCTTTCTCTTTGTCTGCCCTCCTCCTCTGCATCCCCGGTGAGTGTTTCTTCAGATTTCAGCTTGAAAGTCCGTGGGTCTGGCTTCAGGGCAATCAGCTGATCCCTGGTGTAAACAAAATGCTTGGCATGTAGTTGCTGTGCTGCGGTCCCAACTCTCCGTGAAAGTAAAAGTTCCGCAGTGATAAAAAGTACAAAAACTCTCTCAACCGACATACTGAGAGGGCAGTTACAAGAAAGTAAAAGTAAGTAGGAAGAAAAGAATTAAAAGTACGGGAAGGGCAGGAGCAACTAAAAAGGCTGCATGCCTGTTAACGTATGCGCACTATATGCATATATATATATATATTGTTCCGTGTCTGATCTGATGTCTGTGCATGCTTACCCACAGGAATACTAATACGGCTGCCACGTTGCCAAAATCAGAACCTTGACAGAAATAACCAACAAAACTTTAACAAGATAAGTGATATCTATGGCACAATTGAGTTCTTCCTACAATTTTTTGCTAACAATTTGAAGAAATACAGGACACCAATGAACACTAATTATAGATTTCTTATCATGGTTTCTTGCATTATTGTGTTATTTTTGAACAGTGTGTTTAATGGATATCTATTTTTGCCATTCTTTTAGCATTTTTGGAACAGACACATTCCCTCTTAAGTACCATGGCATTACTGCTGCAGTCAGAGTACCTACTGTCATAATTTCATAACAAAAAATGTTTACAACATGATTACTACATTATTTGGGAATAGAACATCACTAACAAGCATCTATAGAGCTTTTCCCTAGCTGAAGCATCACACTGACAGCTCATAAGCCATTGGAATAGTACTGGAATTTTATTATATTCCTCTGATTCTGAACTACCATAGTAGGAATTAAAGAAAGTAACAAACAAATATTCTGTCTGAAATGTGAAGTTTTGATGGAAAAAGGTACCATTGGGTACCTTCACATTTGTGCTGCTTTGATAGTTACGAACAAAAAGGCAAACAAAAGCATAATTAAAAAAAGTGAGCACTATGTCAGATGTCAGGCAGACTTAACCCCCCATACCAGGTCCCTGCATTCTTCAAGATGTTTCCCAGTGCACCAATCATGATGAGTATTACTGCCACTTTCGCGGCTTTATGAATTCTTTTAATTTCAAGAGCTAGGTCTTGACACCTTTCCACTTTCTCATCTTCAATTGTAAGGATATTTTGGCCCACTGGCACCGCTATGTCAATAAGTGTCCGCTCCTCTGTGACTTTATGCACTACAGTGATATTCAGACAAAACCTTTTTTAAACCACTTGCCAGTGTAGATAGTCATGTCCCAAGTTATCTTCATCTCTTCATTTTCTGCTACTGGTAAGGGTTGATGGTCATACCACTTGTCAGTACACTCTAACCCATACTTTCTACACAGATTCCAGTGCACCTGTGGGGCAACTTGTTGTGGCACCTCCTATATTCTCTCTGGGCAAGCTTCCTACATCCACTGACAATATGCTGTCTCAGTCGATTCTCTACACAATCTGCACAGTGGTGTCTCAGAGGCCTTATATATGCTGTACTTGACCGAATTTCTTATCAAAGCTTGTTCTTGGGTAGCCAGTATCAAGCCTTCTGCTCCCTTCTTCAAAAAAAAAAAAAAAAAAAACATTACTGAACCATCTCCAGGACTCCTCACCAGCTACATCTGAAGTTTGCTGAACAAATTCTCCATGCAGGACTTTTTCCTTCCATTTCCTGATTTTCTCATCTTTCCTTCTCTGAAAGTCCTGAAGATTATCTTCTTCAAAACCATTTGCAGCATCCACTCTGTTCTATCTCTCAGATAACCATATAAGGATTTGCTCTCCCTCTTCACACATTCCTAAATGCTAATCAGTCCTCTTCCTCCATCAGTCCTAGGCAGATACAGTCTGGCAACATTACTTCTGATATATAGGCAGCCATTCATTGCCAGTACCTTACAAGTTTTCTATCCATGCTGACCAGGTCTTCCACTGTCCAATTCACGATACCTGCACTGTATCACACTACACCTACAGCCCAGGCACTGATACCACCAATGAGATTTCCACCATTCAGTTTGAATCTACAAAGCTTCTTAACTCTGCTGATGTATTCTGGTGTTATCTTGCCTTTCATCTTGACCCAGTTGCAATATGCCAAGGTATCTGTAGTCTTCTTCCTACACTTCACCTATGTGCTGGTCATCTGGCAGGTCTATTCTGTTGCCATCCACTTTCCTTCCTCTTCTCTTTTTCATGACAGCACACTTGTCTAGCCCAAATGACATCCTGATATCCTCTGAGAAAATACTTACCACTTGAATAAGTGAATAAAGTTGATCTTTATTAGCTCCAGCTTCAGATTGTTCTGATCTGTGCATGACCTCAGTGATTGTAATCCTACTCTGTTCTGAATGCATTACTTTGTGATGTTCTGAGCTGATCCCTTCTTGTGTCTCTTCAACTGGGAGATGACTGGGTTCCTTGTCAGCTGTAATATTATCTACACTTTGGTGTGCTTCTTGGATATCATGTTATGGTACAGAACCAGATGTAAAGTTAGAACCCAAAAGCACGTTAGGAGAAGGGAAGCAGAGGAAACCAGGGACCCAGGAGGTGAGGGAGGAATCCGAGGAGATGGGGCGGAAGCACTGGACAAGCAATCCCGGAAGAGAGTGTGTTCGCGTAGCAGAGATGGGGCGGAAGTGCTGGACGAGCAATCCCGGAAGAGAGTGTGTCCGCGTAGCAGAGATGGAGCGGCAGCGCTGAAGCTCAAGGAGGCACTGGAAGAAAGTGAAAACAACCGTATTAAATAACCGGACTGAAAAAACACAATACAGTTTAACACTAGCGGTTCTAGAGCGAACTGGCCGAGATACCGCGTAAGCTGCGAGAATACTCTGGCGCCGGAGAAGCCTCCCCGCAGGGCTTAAATGCTGGTGGTGATTGCCGGAAATCCGGAGCCGGTGTGCAGGTGCGGGTGGAGCCTGTGCCACCAGGAGCCACCCCATCTCTGTGAAAAAACAAAAAGAGACTCCACACACAAAAACATAAACAAAACTAACACAACAGTGACCCCCCCCCAACGGACGCCTCCTGGCATTCTTCCAGGCTTATCTGGGTGCTCTTAATAAAAATCCATCCAGAATGAGTCTTCGTGAAGTCCAGGATCACTCCTCCGGATCATAACCCTCCCAATCCACTAGATATTGAAAACCCCGTCCTCAGGGCCTGACGTCCAAAATCTTGGATACTGTGAAGGCAGGGTGGCCGTCGATGATCCGGGGGGGCAGAGGGGATACAGCCGGAGGGCTGAGGTCGCTGGCTTGAGAAGGGACACATGGGAGGTGGGATGGATGTTGAGGGAGTCCGGGAGCTTTAATTTAACAGAGGTGGGGTTGATTACTTTAACAATGGGAAATGGTCCAATGAAACGTGGAGTGAGCTTACGTGATTCGGTCTGGAGGGGGAGATCACAGGAGGAGAGCCACACCATCTGTCCCGGCTTGTACTCAGGAGCGGAGTAGCGATGAAGGTCGGCCAACCACTTGTTTCTCTCAGCTGATTGAGTGAGAGCTGCTTGGACGTTCCTCCACACTTCTCGCACCCGTCTCAGGTATTCCTTGACTTACGGAACTGCCACCTCCTGTTCTTGTTCAGGAAAGAGAGGGGGTTGAAAACCGTAACATGCCATGAATGGGAACATACCTATGGCTGAACTGGTGAGGAAGTTGTGAGCGTACTCGATCCATGGGAGGTAAGAACTCCACGAAGCAGGGTGGTGGGCAGCAAAGCAATGGAGAGCAGTCTCCAGGTCCTGATTGGCCCGCTCTGTCTGATCATTGGTCTGCGGGTGGTACCCTGATGAGAGGCTGGCCGTCGAGCCCACTGCCTTACAAAACTCTTTCCACACCAAGGACGAGAACTGGGGACCTCTGTTGGAGACAATATCCCTGGGAATGCCATGTAGCTTGAACACGTGGAGGACCACGAGATTAGCAGTTTCGAGAGCAGAGGGCAGTTTAGGAAGAGCCACATAATGCACAGACTTGGAGAAACGATCAATGATCGTGAGAATGACTGTATCACCCTTGGAGGGTGGTAGACTGGTGACAAAGTCTAGGGTGATGTGGGACCAGGGCCGGCTGGGGATGGGTAAGGGGTACAGCAGACCAGCGGGGGGTTGATGGGAGGCCTTGCCTCTGAGCAGGCCAAGACAAACTCCAGAGTGTCGTTGGTCATACTAGGTCACCAGAAGTGCCACTTGAGGAAGAGGAGGGTGCGGGTTATTCCACGATGACAGGACAGCTTGGAGGAATTCCCCCACTGGAGTACCTGGGAGCGGGCAGAATCTGGAACAAAAAGATGATTGGGGGGTCCGGTCTTGGGATCGGGTTGGTCCTCCTGTGCCGTGAGCACAATTTGCTCAATCTCCCATGAGGCTGCTCCAACAATGCAGGAAGGGGGAATGATCGGGTCCGGCTCCTCGGAATTGGGGGGGGGGGGGGTATAGAGGTGAGAGAGGGCATCATTTGGTATTCCGGGTACCTGGGCAGTAAGAGAGGGAGTAGTTGAAGCAGCTGAGGAAAAGGGACCAACAAGCCTGGCAGGGGCTAAGGCATTTCACAGACTGTAGGTAAGCCAGATTCTTGTGGTCCGTCCAAATGATGAATGGGATCTCAGAACCCTCCAGCCAGTGCCTCCACTCTTGGAGAGGCCAAACTATGGCCAGCAGCTCTCTGTTTCCCACGTCATAGTTCCTTTCAGCAGGGGAGAAACGGCAGGAGAAGAAGGCACATGGGTGGACCTTATTGGTCTCCAGGTTGCACTGGGAGAGGATGGCCCCAGCCCCCGTATCCACTTCCCCTGTTAACTGAAGGGTTGGATCTGGGTGTTCAAGGATGGAAGCCCTGGTGAAGAGAGATTTGAGCCGCTTGAAAGCAGTGGAAGCCTCTGGTGTCCACTGGAATGGGGAACGGGTAGAGGTGAGACGTGTGAGGGGGCATGCTACCTTAATGTAGTCCCTGATGAAGCGGCGGTAGAAGTTGGTGAAGCCAAGGAATCGTTGTAGCTCCTTACGAGTGGTGGGAAAAGGCCAATCTGTGACAGCTTGAATCTTGGAGGGATCTGGTTGGAGTTGTCCCTTGGAGATTATGTATCCCAGGAAGTTGACTAAGGTAGAATGAAATTCACACTTCTGTAGTTTGACAAATAGGCGATTCTCAAGAAGACACTGGAGAACCAATCAAACATGTTGGTGATGTTCCTCGAGGGAACGCGAAAAGATGAGGATATCATCGAGATATACAAAATGAACCGGTTGAGCATATCTCGCAGGATGTCGTTCATGAGGGTTTGAAATACAGCAGGGGCATTCGTGAGACCAAAGGGCATAACTAGGTACTCAAAGTGACCCAGTGGGGTGTTGAAGGCGGTCATCCATTCGTCCCCCTCCCCGCAGGGCTTAAATGCCGGTGGTGATTGCCAGAAATCTGGAACCAGTGTGCAGGTGTGGGTGGAGGCCGTGCCGGCCAGGAGCTGCCCCATCTCTGTGAAAAACAAAAACTAACACAACAGTGGTGAAATCACCACATATCAGATGTTATTGAGACATGGTGTGGTGTATCTGTGGTACTAGGCTCTGTAGTTTCAGTCTGATGATTTTCATTATTTACTCTCAGAGTTATTTCCTCCTGTTCCACAGTCTCAAGTGGCTGGTTTCTACTCAGTGTTTCCACTAGCTAGTAGTTTTATCCTACCACAATCACCAGACAGATTGCTAACAAAACTCAGAGAGATCCTTCTACCTTCATCAAGGTAGTCTATTCCATGCCAGACAACAACCTGGTTTTATGTGGGTGAAGATTCCCGATCATCCAGGTCATGGTAATATTAAAAAACCTGAATCGATGCAACTAGACTTCTTTTTGTGGTTTTTGAAGACTTCTCGCTTTTAATCCAAAAAGCTGCATCAGTTAGAAAAATCTGATGGAAAGTTCCTGTCTTATATAGGCTGAAGAAAAAACTCACAATTCACATGCAAATCACTGTCCCACACATCCATTCCATTGCTTGTTTCTTTGTCCATTAGGGTTGTTTACCTGGATATCTGCATATGGGGTCGTTTGGTCACCTGAATTAAAGTGTGAACTGGAGTGAAACCTCTTAGGAAGGAGATCCATGGCTGTCTTGTAAGTTCTTGAAAGGTGAAACCTCAAACCGCATCCTTGGTTTAATGTTGGTTTTTCCTTCTTCACATCGATGTGTTCTTTTACTCCACTTTCAAACCATCTCTCTTCCCTGTCCAAAATCTGTACATTTCTGTCCTCAAATGAGTGTCCCTTGTCTTTGAGTTATAAGTGGGCCACTGAGTCTTGACCTGAAGAGGTGGCTCTTCTGTGTTGCGTCATCCATTTGTGCAGTTGTTGTTTAGTTTCTCATATGTACAGGTCTGAGCACTCCTCGCTGCACTGGACTGCGTACACAATGCCGCTCAGCTTCTCTTTGGAGGTTTTGTCCTTGGGGTGAAACAGTTTTTGTCTGAGGATGGTGTTGGGTTTGAAATTTACTGGAATGTCATGTTTAGAGAAAATCCTTTGAAATTTCTCAGACACTCCTGCCACATATGGAAAGACATTCTGAATTTCTTTGCTGATTTGACAAAAGCCCAATTTATACATCCACAGGTTTGCAGAGCTTTCTTGACATGTTTTTGTTATTTTTCTTTTTCCTTCATCTTGGTGGGAATAGTTTCAGCCCGGTGATGCAGAGTTCTGATGATAGACAGTTTGTGTTCCAGTGCGTGGTGTGAATCAAAAAGCATGTACTGATCAGTATGTGTTGGTTTCCTTTAGACTTTACTGCTGAGACTTCCATCCTCCTCCATGTGTACAACACAGTCCAAAAAAGGTAACTTGTTGTTGTGTGCATCTTCTCTGGTGAACTTGATGTTGCTATTTACTGAGTTAATGTGCTCGGAGAAGTCCACCACTTCCTGGGTTTGGATTTTCACCCATGTGTTATCCACGTATCTAAACCAATGGCTCGGTGTTGTTCCCTTGAAGGAGTTGTGTGCTCTGCTTTCCACTTCCTCCATGGAGAGGATGGCAACAATGGGTGATACTGGAGAACCCATGGCCAATCCATGTTTTTGTTTGTAGAAACCATCTTTATATTTAAAGTAGGTTGTGGAAAAACAGAGGTCCAGCAGGTCACAGATCTGGTCTGGACTGAAACTCTCCCTGTTGTTCAAGGATCAATCTTGTTCCAGTCTCTTTCTGACGGTCTCCGCTGCTTACCCTGTCAGAATGCAAGCGAAAAGTGAAGTGACATCAAAAGAGAAAATAGTCTCTCCTGGAGCCAGTTTAAGATGCTGAACTTTGTTTGAGAAATCTGTGGAATTCTGGATGTGGTGCGGCGTGCTTCCTGCTAGTGGCGCCAAGATGGTAGCAAGGTGTTTGGCAATGTTGTAGGTGACTGAGTTAATGCTGCAGATGATGGGTCTGAGTGGTGCTCCTTCTTTGTGTTCTGTTGGAGAGTCCATATATGCACGGTGTAGCCACTCCACGATATCACATTCCACATAACCTGGTGTTTTCTATTAGAGAGGGTATCTGTGTCCATTTACTATATCTTCACGGTTGCCATACTGCAGACAGGGGTGGCTTAGGGGTTGCCAGCACTTGCCAAAGGTGCCACCCCAGGCTCTGGTGGGTGGGAGCTTCCATTTTATTGTGGTAGTCTATGGATCCAACCTGTCCTACCCTTTTATTATTATATGTGATTCTTTCCAGTTCTCTGTTTTTCTGGTATTATTATTATTATTTATTTATTTATTATCCTTATTTATCATTACTTTACTCATTAATCCTAATTAGGGTCATGGGGAGACTGGCGCCTATCTCAGCCGACTTTGGGCGAAGGCAAAGTACACCCTGAACAGCTTGCCAGACCATTGCAAGGCCAACACACATACAACCATTCACACTCACACATAGGGGTGATTTGGAACAGCTAATTAGCCTACTGTGCATGTTTTTGGACTGTGAGAGGAAACTGAAGTACCTGAAGGAAACCCATGCAAGCACAAGAAGAATATGCAAGCTCCACACAAAAATGTTAAAGCCCTAAAAAGGGGATATTTGGGAAAGGATGAGTGGACACAGTCTGTCCTCAGCTCACAAGTGTAATAACTGAAGCAAAGTAACAAACAGAACTCAGTAAAGTTACAGCAAAGCAATACAATTACTCCAGTAACATAAAACAGGCTACATTACGACACAAAATACACAATCACAACACACACCCGCAGTCCATGTGCTACAGCACGGTTACCATTGCTGGCGGTCATCTTCTTTATTAAAATACACAATCACAATGTACACGTTCAATACAAACACTTTCACAGTTAGGGATACATAATGACCTAACTCAACACATCATTATTATGAGACATTTATACCTGAAAGGAGACATTTGTGAAAGGATGAGCAGACGCCGTCTTTCCTCAGCTCACGAGTGTAATAACTAAAGCAAAGCAATGATGTGCCCATAGAAATAGACAGGAGAATGGGCACGTTCGCTTTTCACTGTGTAGTGCTGTATGCAAATTCAGCCACCATATTGGCTCGGAGCGCCGAAACCTTGAGAATATGTAAATGCACCCAACCCAAGTAGCTAAATATTAACTCTTTGTTAATGTGGTAGCAGTACTATGAGTGGGGCCCTGGGAATGGTTTTTATGCTGGAAACTACTATTGGCAAAACAGGAGAAACAATTTCTAATTAGCATTTACTCTTTTAGACTTATTTATGAATTATTTTTATTATAACGGTGCCTCCAAATTATGTCAATTACTCTGTTTTTTTTTTTTTTTTTTTTTTTTTTTTAATAAAAATAAAAATTTTTTAACCCTTACTTTTAAGTGTATGACCCTTTAATTTGAAACCTGTAATTCTGTAACCATAAAATTAGGACACAACACAAAATATTTAAAGTCCAAAAATTTGAAAGATTTATAAACAAAATATTAATAAGGCAAACATGAAAACAAAAATAAATTGTAATAGTTTAACCCCAAATATACCTTTCCTTTATGTTCACTTCAGATTTCAACTTACATAATAATCACCAAGTCCTTTTCTATTTAAATAACAGAAACGTGACTGGCCCGATACGTTGCTCGGGTTCGTAGTGACCAGAAAACAAGGAATGGTAGCTTCACTTGTTACACAAGCAGAAAAAAAAATGCACGTGCCTTGGTTTACTCACAAATCCTCTGTTGGTTAGATGCAATGGATGTTAAGACCTTGTCTATGACCATTCAAATCATCCTCAACAACGTGGTTGAAGTAGATGGTACACTCTGGGACGTATGTAGAACACTTGCCTGAAACTCGACTGGTCTGTCCACAGCAGAAAGATTCCAAGAATTCCTCTCAGTCCATTGGGCATTAGAAGTCTCTAATTAGTGTCATATATTCATCTAAGGCTCATATACTTTACATACAAATTCGCCATTAGCTCACATCAAATGCTAATATGCTAACTTGTGTTTAGCATCATACATTCATGCACTGGTAACATATCTACCCACAAAAATAATATGCATCGAGTATTCACTCCTCACAAGGGTATATAGTCCAAAACAGGAACGTAGACTGCATCCACTAACGTTTCATGACTATTTTTCCACGTAGCTTACTCTCTCAACCTTCTCCAGACAAAGCGTAGCAGCTGAATGCCGCAGCCCTAGATTTTTTTCTCCTTTTTCTCACTTAGCTCCCACCAACATACAGATGACTGGACAATGAGTTTACACGAACCAAGGTAATAAAAAAAAATACAAAATTGACAACACAACAAGTTAGACTGTTAACAGAGCACGTTTAGACATGTACATTTCAACTAAACTTACAGCAAATACAAACAGTATTTTAATAAAACAAATGACAACAACTTTGGTTGGATTAAAGCATTAAAACTGTTTCTGAACACTTTAAATGATAAATTAACTACGTTCTTTGCTGTAAAACATATTTAATGCATTTTAATTTATTTCCAGTATATTTGTATTTTATCCTTTATAGTCTGAAATAAATATTTTAGACCAGGCTACATAAACAAAGAGAAAGCATCACTGTGTTTTGTTGGAAAAAGTTGTAATTAATAATTCAAATAAAGCAAGGAGATGTTAATAGTGTTTTTGCCATGTTATTCTGAGAACAAATAACACAATAACATAAAAATAACATAAAATTAAATAATTAATTGGGACATATAGTGATAAATTAACATCTAGAAGGTAAAGATTTATAGTAGGTAAATATTATACTAAACTTCTATCAACAGCTGTAAGTGTACATACATTCAATAATCAATGACCTTTGAACAGAATTGTTTTATTTAATTTATGGCGCACTGATAGACTGTGATGTCGCCATGAATATACCTTAGCAATGTGGTGCTGCCTAAGGTTATAGTATACAGTTACCAGCAGTTCAATGAGTGCATGATTGTCAATACCACAAAAAATGATTGTCAATACCATCTTGGGTATTGACAATGTGCTGTCCCAAAGCAAAGGGATCGCGTACACCATACTGTATTTCAACACATGATCTGTCTTTAAACAAATAGCACAAACAGAATGCACGTTCATGAGCTGCCGTGTGACTCTTTCAGCACCCATATATATAGTGACTGTGCCCGAATGCGATTCCTATTTTGGCGCACCAAGAGATGGTACATGCTCTCACTTTGCTTTGGGACTTCTGATATATTATTATCCAGACACATATCGGTTATGAACATGGACCAGAAATCATCGCCTTGGCCATGTCAGGCATAACAGCAGATAAATACAGCTACAGTTCCTCGATTCCCAGTTTATATTAGTTGATAAATTATCTATTTTCAAATTATCAATCACCTAAAATTATGGCAAAGTGTGAAATATTACCTGTGAAATGTTATTCCACATTTTCTCGAATTTTTAATTCTCTAATTGTTTTGTTTCTCTCGTTGTTGCACCCAAACACAGTGCACCTGTACGGCATTTTGCTGCTACTACTCCGAGGGAATATGGCAGCCAAATTGGCTTACCGAAATCTGACTGTGTCCAGCCTTATTATTATCATCATCATCATCATCATCATCATTATTAATGTTATAAAAACCTGGGCATAAACTTCTTTATCCTATACCATAAACAACATTTTGCAAGAGTCTTCAATGTCTATCATAAAGGTACAGTCTACCATAAAGGTACCTACTTTAGTTAGTACTGTTACATCACCAGGCTCAGCTTTTTTCTTTTCCTGAAGTTTTGGTGCAATCCACTGTACCCATAACTCTGAAAAATTTTATACAGTTAAAGTTGTGATGAGAGAGAGCAATGGGCAGTCATTCAACTTGGAATTTCTAAAATCAGGAACTTGGGGAATATCCAATGTGTCTGATGTAATTACACTAACACTTTTTTTAAGTATATGTGTTCATAAAAAATAATAAATAAATAACTGAAATAATTTGAAATGTTTGATGTTCTCTGAATTTAGTATGCGAATTCTGGTATTGTGACTACCCTTCTTCTTATGAGCAGTAATACCAGTCAAAAGTTTGGACACACAAGTAATTGTGTCCAAACCTTTGACTGATACTGTGTATCTAACAAGACTTTCATGCACTGAGGAATGATTGGTGCAATATGAACATATACAGCACAAAGCAGTTTGTGCATAATGCCATATAAACCAATGAAAAACATTAATATCAATTTAATGTATACATATTAAATCATTGTATTAGGATGTTTTGCTTACAAGGATGCGGTCCTTAAAATTAATATAATTCCAACCAGTGTTAGACTTAGACTTAGACTTAACTTTATTGATCCCTTTGGGATGACTCCCTCAGAGAAATTTAAATTATCAGCAGCACATAAGAAAAGCAGTACACAGATAGAAAAAAAACAGCACACAGATAAAGAATAAACAGTGAAACTTAGCTAATATATAAAATAATAAAAATTATGTATAAATTAAATTAAAATTAAGTAATGTAAGTAAATATAAAGAACTGAATATGGCTTAAACATAAGCACCAACATCGGACACAAATTCCTTACAATTATAGACAAGCACTTCCCCAAAGATCACAAACTCCGAAAAATCTTCAACCGCAACACCATCAAGATCAGCTACAGCTG